>JBBPBX010007873.1:0-23240 GCA_038048925.1 Garcialebias charrua | reverse complement strand
TATATATATATAAAGGCTTTATAAAGCCTTCCCACATTCTTGCAGTATTCTAAACAATGTTTCTAAACTGTAAACGCTCTGAAAGAGACAGAATGTCATGGTTTCAGCTCCCTGCCTCCTCACTGCCACGCTGCTCTCAGCCACCTGCAAGCGCTCTTGGCCACGCACACTTCTCGGCTCTGCACGGAGAAACAGCTGATCAGCTTTTGTAGGAAGCTTATCATGCAGTAAGAGCTGCACGAAGATGCAGCGAGTGCTACAACATTTAAAATAATTCATTTTAAATAAAATAATCTATGCCGATCATGTGGCTCATCCATCAATCAGCCAGTTGTGTGTCATGTCCAGTCTTATTTTGAAAAACCGCGATGGAGTGAGTCCGCGATAAACAAACCGCCCAGTAGCAAGGGGCTACTGTAAATCCTCTTCAATCCTCCAACCCGCTTGTCATTAGCTACGTGCCACGTAAGTTAGCAAGCTAAAGTTTAGATAGTCTAGCATATACTGTAGGCTATTGCCTTGTTAAACTTTATCCAGAACAATAAATCTACCTCAGAGGTAAAATGTTAGTGACATGATGTTTGTCGTCCTCAATGAAATGCATCGTTTGTCTGAAATCTTTACTTCTCCACAAAGAAAAATAAACTCAGCTGTGGTGAATACTAATTAGATCTTCACCGTACGTGACTGTTTAAACAATGAACAGAAGGTGTTTTTTTATTAATTTATATTTTTATAACTTGATAACTTTATGGTGAACAGTGGAGGATAGAGAATGTGAGTGCACGTTAGGAAGACTGTTTCAAGACTTCGTGTTAAAACAGGTTTACTGAGATTATTGAAGGTGGACAAAGATAAAAAATATCCAGCCAATATATCGGTTATCGGCATTAAAATTCCCCGCCTAATATCAATATCACAGATATTCAAAATTTCCATATTGGCCGCGCTCCAATAATTTATCAGTTGCAACAGGCTCCAACGAACGTCTTCCGTTTGTGTCGATTCTGTTCCGCAGGACACGACAAATCATGCGACTGTTGGAGACTCAAAGAGCAAGAAGACGGACATTTTCAGCTGAGCTGTGCACGTGAGACATGCACACCTGGAGTCCCTGAGATCTTCAACAAACAGAAAAGAAGTCCAGCTGCATTTTATAAAAATCTATTAGAATTAAATCTGCTTCCTGCAAACTACCGGAGCCTTCACTTTGAAACATTTGTTCTGCAGGGAAATAAAACCTGTCGCCGGCTTTCATCATCGCTGCTTCGTGTACACAGAGACTAAAAATTAACCCGACTTCCACAAATTAAACCTTTAAACATTGATAAATGTCCTTTATCTTTAAAAATAAGTTATGCTACAACAGCCATGTGGCTTATATTATTATTATAACGTTAAAAGCCCAATTTAAACATCTAATAAACTGAGTTTGTCCATTATAAATCAGAAGGGATTTTGTTTTTAAACTTTTCCAATTTAACAGATTGTTAAACTAGTAGTTTGTAAAACATATTTTAATACTTTTTTTTTTTTACCCTAATATCAACAAAACAAAAAAACTGAAATCCACTTTTATTTTTCGTTCTATGTGCTCGAGGCAAATTCAAGAAAAGTATGACAAGTTATACGGGCGTGAGAAGTTTGAACTAAAGGCGTGGGAGCAAAGTGTTTGGAAGAGACAGTCAGCGCCCTGGATGGACCAGGTGACCGTGAACTTTGGGCCATGCGGTTCAAACACACTCGGTTCCATAAAACTATTAGTTGTGTAAGCGTCCTACCTGGACGTAGAGTCCGTCCACTGCACCGCTGATCGAGTCCAACGAGGGGACGTGTCTCACTGACCCAGAATTGTAGCTGCGAAAGGTGAGGACTTCAGGTTAACGCTCGTCAGACTGACCAGAAGTTCATTATAAAACTATTTCTTTCTCGTCTCAACTTATGCTTATATTGATTGAATTTATAATAATGTGTAACACGCCATCTCCATGCAATGAAATCAGCTCTAGACACGTTCAATAGTTTGATCAGAATGGGTTCTGGTTAGTTACCTGCTGATGCTGCTCCTCCTGGACACACTGCTGCTGGGAGAAGGTGGAGGCGTCTGGAAGGTGTAGTGGAAATCTGAACTGTTCAGGTCCACAATCACCTGAAGAACAAAACAAGAATTCAGCTTCTCCTGGATGTTCTGCAGCTTTTAGCAAATATTAACATGAATATTCCAACAGCGGATCAGTGAACTCCTGCTGACAACAAGAAAATCTACAGACTCAGTACAAATATCAACGGTGGCTAAGCTTTTAACTCGTCTGCTTTGACTTTGACTGCAGCCGGAAAAGGGTAGCGTGCCCTCTCCGGGTCGGGGAGGAGGTCCTGCCCCAAGTGGAGGAGTTTAAGTATCTCGGGATCTTGTTCACGAATGAGGGAAAACTGGAGCGTGAGATCGATAGGCGGATAGGTGCAGCATCCGCAGTGAAGCGGGCGCTGTACCGGTCTGTCGTGGTGAAGAGAGAGCTGAGTCAAAAGGCAAAGCTCTCAATTTACCGATCGATCTACGTTCCCACCCTCATCTATGGTCATGAGCTTTGGGTTGTGACCGAAAGAACAAGATCTCGGATACAAGCGGCTGAAATGAGTTTTCTCCGCAGGGTGTCTGGACTCTCCCTTAGAGATAGGGTGAGAAGCTCAGTCATCCGGGAGGGACTCGGAGTAGAGCCGCTGCTTCTCCACATCGAGAGGAGCCAGTTGAGGTGGCTCGGGCATCTGGTTAGGATGCCTCCTGGACGCCTCCCTGGTGAGGTGTTCCGGGCATGTCCCACCGGGAGGAGACCCAGAGGAAGACCCAGGACACGCTGGAGGGACTATGTTTCTCGGCTGGCCTGGGAACGCCTTGGGATTCCCCCAGAGGAGCTGCTCCAAGTGGCTGGGGAGAGGGAAGTCTGGGCCTCCCTACTTAGGCTGCTACCCCCGCGACCCGACCCCGGATAAGAGGAAGAAGATGGATGGATGGATGGATGGATGGATGGATGGCTTTGACTTTTACTGACAGTTGATGACAAAATTCAAGTTTCATATCTATATTTGAGTTTGACTTTCTTTTTGAAGGTTCATATTAAGGCTCCCCAGACTGTGTGCACTCCGTGAGCCGCTCGGACGCTGCGCACACTGTCGGGAGACGGCTGAGACTTCATACTCGAGCGTACACCCTGATGGGCTGCAGCCCAGCGCTGCAGGCAAAGGCCGTTTACCTTCTGGACAAATTGAGGATGCCAAATGGTCATTTGCCGACACGCCTACTGGATTGATTGACAGGTCGCAATAAAACAAGAAGAGCTGGCAGCCCCGCCGCAGCGGTGTTCTGTTTTATATGTTGTTAATAAAAAGTTCTTAAAAAGAAAAATAAATTAAAAAACGGAGCGCTGGTCCTGCAGCCCACACATCAGACCAGCTCACCAGGAAATCTCCAGACCCTCCTGCAGCTGGACCTGGTTTTAATTCTCTCGTGACAAATTCCTTCATTTCTCAACATTTCAGTTATGGCATCAACGGAGGAGGAAGAGGTCGCTTGCCTCTTGGAAAAAACTAAACAAAAGACCATTAAAACAGACCAGGGATGAAGAAGAGGAATCTAATACATTGGTGTCACATACAAAACAGTCCGTCACCGGGCAGTTTATTGTGCGACACAGAGTGTGCGGTCGTAAAAATTGATCTTTGCGTGGACACGGCTTGTGGACGTCCACTTCGAGACTGCGTTGAGTCCACCTCGGGTACGCGCGGACCTCTGCGGAGTGAAGGATGCCCAAGTATGTGGCGACCTTTAGGTTGCAGACTGAACTCGCAAAAAAGACCTGAAGCTGTACACATTGATCTCTTTAAAGGGATTTTAAACAAATGTCAAGTTCAATAGAAAAATCAAAGGATTCAAGGATGTTTTATCGTCATACCAGCTCACATTTGCATGTTTATTATGGTATAAAATTCCGACTCAGGTCCCAGATCAAGAAGCCTAACAATTAACAAATATATACAGTAAATACAAAAGAGTATATATATATATATATGTGTGTGTGTGTGTGTGTGTGTGTGTGTGTGTGTGTGTGTGTGTGTAATCAGATTAGGCAGAGCCATATAAAGTGAGAGTTGCGACACTTCCATAGAGTTCCGTTGTAAGAATGGAATGCGGAAGTCACGTGGGTCATGGAGGGGGCGATTCGTTCCATGGCTCTGGTTGCAGACTGACTCTGCCTGCAGTAGCGCTCCGTCGCCGCCAGAGGGCGCAGCTCCACAAGGTTTCCATAGCCGTTGTTTGGAACGATTGACCGCCTGTCGGCGACTTCCAAGAGTGTCAGAACTCTCTCTATATACGGCTCTGAGATTAGGTAATGAGGCCAGCTTCAGTTACCATGGAGATCAGATGGTTCAAACTGGGCTTACTTCCAGGATTCAGCAAACTACCGTCTCTTGGAATTTTTTCTGTTCTCATGTGTTTTTAATCTACAGACAAAGAAGTCAGGATATAACGTTTTCGAGGGGTGAAAATTAAATTAATTCATATTAATTCACAGCCATTTTGGACGTGTGTAGCAGCAAACCACACGGTGCAGGGCAAAGGACTTCCAGGTCAGATCACTTGTCAAAATTAAATCATGAAAATCGAAAGTGAGCGATCGTTTTTAGTTTTTTTCCATTTTTGTTTTGCGCACCAAATCAGAAATCGGATACGCTTCATTATCCAATTTTTTGTTTTGGTTTAATAAACGGAAAACGGAAAAAACTACCGGTGGTGTTTTTTTTCCTTCATTTTTTGTTTCTAACAAAAAAAATGAACTGCCTGAATGTACACGGACCCTAAACCCTCCTACAACTCCACCTACAACAGTGCGGGCCAGCTATACTGCGCCACCTGCGACCAAATATTTAAGAGAAATTTCAGATTTGGCAGCCACATACAAGCACATAATAATAATAATAATAATAAATGTAATTTATAACGCACTTTTCATTAATACAAATCTCAAAGTGCACATGCCAGAAGCTAGCCAGGGTCGCCATCGTCGGACACGACACGGATGACATCACCTTCATTCTTTCAACTATAAACGGCATCAGTCAGTTTGCTCTGACAACTCTGGACTTTGTGGGTTCAAACATCACTGGTGAAGTTTAAAGAGTGTTGAAGTGTGGGGCACCTGTTCACTAGCTGGCGGGAGTTTGTTGGGTTCAGCTGTGAGCTGGGTCAGATCCTGCAGGATGCTCTGCAGGTGAGTCACCTCACCCAGCATGTTGATCTCGTGGTCCTGCAGGCCAACGCTGGCATCAGTGTGATTGAAAACAAACCTTTACTGTTACATTTGAACATTTAAAACACACCGACCAGCACGGGCTTCAGCATGTGGACGAAGCTGCAGTAACGAGCTCGCTCTTCCACCAGCGCTCTGCGCACGGCTCGCTTCTCCGTTTCCTCCAGGACAGTGTAGCGCGTGTTGACGTCCTGTAGCGCGGTGTCCAGCTGTCCCCGCGCCTCGTCCTTCCCTGCACGAAAACACACACAGGACAAAATGATGGCCAGCACCTTCAGGCGCCGACAAACAGTTTCACTTCCTCATTCCACAGAAACGTGTCGTTGTGCTTCAAACAACCAGAATAAGTTCTTATAAAGAAGGCATGTCGCTCACTGCCAGGTACATCAAAGTTTCAATAAAAAATACAGCACGACTGTTTGCACACCGACTTGGAGACGACTCCCGGCTACTATCACACAGGCTAAGGTGGGCGGCCATCTTAAACTGGAAAAGATTGTAGCTTGTGAAAAATATGAGTGCACCATACCATACCCATTTATTTATAGAGCACTGCAAACAGCAACAAGGCCGACCAAAGTGCTGTACAATAGAAACCAACGAGCAGAAAATAAAAATACAGATACAAACAGCAGAAGATAATAACTGAACAGACAACACTGTAGAATACAGACGGGATCAAAACCAATCACACCGTGTCAAAGGCCAGAGAATAAAAGTGGGTTTTTAAGTGAGACTTAAAGACTGTGAGTGTGGGAGGCGGCCTGACACTCAGTGCAAACTGATGATCCACAGTCTTGGACCTGCAACAGACTGTATTCAAACTGTGACAACACAGACATGAAACATCTCCAGCTGTTATCAGTGACATAAGAATCAACAGGAGCAAGAATAACTTCAGGTCATTAACCTAATAACAAAATGTATGTATATCTTTCATCCATCCATCCATTTTCTTCCGCTTATCCGGGGTCGGGTCGCGGGGGTAGCAGCCTAAGTAGGGAGGCCCAGACTTCCCTCTCCCCAGCCACTTGGAGCAGCTCCTCCGGGGGAATCCCAAGGCGTTCCCAGGCCAGCCGAGAAACATAGTCCCTCCAGCGTGTCCTGGGTCTTCCTCTGGGTCTCCTCCCGGTGGGACATGCCCGGAACACCTCACCAGGGAGGCGTCCAGGAGGCATCCTAACCAGATGCCCGAGCCACCTCAACTGGCTCCTCTCGATGTGGAGAAGCAGCGGCTCTACTCCGAGTCCCTCCCGGATGACTGAGCTTCTCACCCTATCTCTAAGGGAGAGTCCAGACACCCTGCGGAGAAAACTCATTTCAGCCGCTTGTATCCGAGATCTCGTTCTTTCGGTCATAACCCAAAGCTCATGACCATAGATGAGGGTGGGAACGTAGATCGATCGGTAAATTGAGAGCTTTGCCTTTTGACTCAGCTCTCTCTTCACCACGACAGACCGGTACAGCGCCCGCTTCACTGCGGACGCTGCACCTATCCGCCTATCGATCTCACGCTCCAGTTTTCCCTCATTCGTGAACAAGATCCCGAGATACTTAAACTCCTCCACTTGGGGCAGGACCTCCTCCCCGACCCGGAGAGGGCATGCTACCCTTTTCCGGCTCAAGACCATGGCCTCGGATTTGGAGGAACTGATCCTCATCCCGGCCGCATCACACTCGGCTGCAAACCGCTCCAGTGAAAGTTGTAAATCACGAACTGATGAAGCCAGTAGGACCACATCATCTGCAAAAAACAGAGAAGCGATTCTAAGGTCACCAAAACGGATCCTCTCAACACCTTGGCTGCGCCTAGAAATTCTGTCCATAAAAGTTATGAACAGAATCGGTGACAAAGGGCAACCTTGGCGGAGTCCAACTCTCACCGGAAACGAGCCTGACTTACTGCCGGCAATGCGGACCAAGCTCTGACACCGGTCGTACAGGGACCTAACAGCCCTTATCAAAGGGCCTGGTACCCCATACTCCCGGAGTACCCCCCACAGAACCCCCCGAGGGACGCGGTCGAATGCCTTCTCCAAGTCCACAAAGCACATGTAAACTGGTTGGGCAAACTCCCACGCACCCTCCAGGACCCTGCTGAGGGTGTAGAGCTGGTCCAGTGTTCCACGACCAGGACGAAAACCACACTGCTCCTCCTGAATCCGAGGTTCGACTATCCGACGGACCCTCCTCTCCAGAACCCCTGAATAGACCTTACCAGGGAGGCTTAAGAGTGTGATCCCCTATAGTTGGAACACACCCTACGGTCCCCCTTTTTGAATAGGGGAACCACCACCCCAGTCTGCCAATCCAAGGGAACTGCCCCCGATGTCCACGCGATATTGCAGAGTCGCGTAAGCCAACACAACCCTACAACATCCAGAGCCCTAAGGAACTCCGGGCGAATCTCATCCACCCCCGGAGCCTTGCCACCGCGGAGCTTTTTAACCACCTCGGCGACCTCAGCACCAGAGATCGGAGAACCCGACCCAAAGTCCCCAGGCTCCGCTTCCTCAGTGGAAGACGTGCCAGTAGGATTGAGGAGGTCTTCGAAGTATTCCGCCCACCGACTCACAACATCCCGAGTTGAGGTCAGCAGCACGCCACCCCACCATAAATGGTGTTGGTCGCGTACCTCTTTCCCCCCCTGAGACGCCGGATGGTGGACCAGAATCGCCTCGAAGCCGTACGGAAGTCATTCTCCATGGCCTCTCCGAACTCCTCCCACGCCCGAGTTTTTGCCTCAGCAACCACCCGAGCCGCATGCCGCTTGGACTGCCGGTACCTATCAGCTGCTTCCGGGGTCCCACAAGCCAAAAAGGCCCAATAGGACTCCTTCTTCAGCCTGACAGCATCCCTCACTGCCGGTGTCCACCACCGGGTTCGAGGGTTGCCACCTCGACAGGCACCAACAACCTTGCGGCCACAGCTCCGATAAGCTGCCTCGACAATAGAGGCGCGGAACACGGCCCACTCGGACTCCATGTCCCCCGCCTCCCTCGGAACGTGTTCAAAGCTCTCCCGGAGGTGGGAGTTAAAGCTCCGTCTTACGGGAGACTCTGCCAGACGTTCCCAGCAGACCCTCACAATACGTTTGGGTCTGCCAGGTCTGACCGGCATCCTCCCCCACCATCGGAGCCAACTCACCACCAGGTAGTGGTCAGTTGACAGCTCCGCCCCTCTCTTCACCCGAGTGTCCAAGACATGCGGCCGCAGATCAGATGAGACGACAACAAAGTCGATCATCGAACTGCGACCTAGGGTGTCCTGGTGCCAAGAGCACATATGGACACCCTTATGCTTAAACATGGTGTTCGTTATGGACAATCCATGACGAGCACAGAAGTCCAACAACAGAACACCACTCTGGTTCAGATCAGGGGGGCCGTTCCTCCCAACCACACCCCTCCAGGTCTCACTGTCATTGCCCACGTGAGCGTTGAAGTCCCCCAGTAGAACAAGGGAGTCCCCAGGAGGCGCACTCTCCAATACCCCCTCCAAGGACTCCAAAAAGGGTGGGTAGTCTGAGCTGCCGTTTGGTGCATAGGCACAAACAACAGTCAGAGCCCGTCCCCCCACACGTAGGCGAAGGGAGGCTACCCTCTCGTTCACCGGGGTGAACCCCAACGTACAGGCACCAAGATGGGGGGCAACCAGTATGCCCACTCCTGCTCGGCGCCTCTCACCAGGGGCAACTCCAGAGTGGAAGAGTGTCCAACCCCTCTCAAGGAAACTGGTTCCAGAGCCAGAGCCATGCGTTGAGGTGAGTCCGACTATTTCTAGTCGGAACCTCTCAACCTCACACACTAGCTCAGGCTCCTTCCCCACCAGAGAGGTGACATTCCATGTCCCAATGGCCAGCTTCTGTAGCCGAGGATCAGACCGCCAGGGTCCCCGCCCTCGGCCACCACCCATCTCACATTGCACCCGACCCCTTTGGCCCCTCCCACAGGTGGTGAGCCCATGGGAAGGGGGACCCACGTCTCCTCTTCGGGCTGTGCCCGGCCGGGCTCCATGGGTAAAAGCCCGGCCACCAGGCGCTCGCCAGCGTGCCCCACCTCCGGGCCTGGCTCCAGAGTGGGGCCCCGGTGACCCGCGTCCGGGCGAGGGAAAACTTAGTCCATTTATTTCACTCATCATAGGGGTTTTTGGGCTGCACTTTGTCTGGTCCCTCACCTAGGACCTGTCTGCCTTGGGTGACCCTACTAGGGGCATGAAGCCCCTGACAGCATAGCTCCTAGGATCATTGGGACACTCAAACCCCTCCACCACGGTAAGGTGGCAGCCCAGGGAGGGNGCAGATCAGATGAGACGACAACAAAGTCGATCATCGAACTGCGACCTAGGGTGTCCTGGTGCCAAGAGCACATATGGACACCCTTATGCTTAAACATGGTGTTCGTTATGGACAATCCATGACGAGCACAGAAGTCCAACAACAGAACACCACTCTGGTTCAGATCAGGGGGGCCGTTCCTCCCAACCACACCCCTCCAGGTCTCACTGTCATTGCCCACGTGAGCGTTGAAGTCCCCCAGTAGAACAAGGGAGTCCCCAGGAGGCGCACTCTCCAATACCCCCTCCAAGGACTCCAAAAAGGGTGGGTAGTCTGAGCTGCCGTTTGGTGCATAGGCACAAACAACAGTCAGAGCCCGTCCCCCCACACGTAGGCGAAGGGAGGCTACCCTCTCGTTCACCGGGGTGAACCCCAACGTACAGGCACCAAGATGGGGGGCAACCAGTATGCCCACTCCTGCTCGGCGCCTCTCACCAGGGGCAACTCCAGAGTGGAAGAGTGTCCAACCCCTCTCAAGGAAACTGGTTCCAGAGCCAGAGCCATGCGTTGAGGTGAGTCCGACTATTTCTAGTCGGAACTCTCAACCTCACACACTAGCTCAGGCTCCTTCCCCACCAGAGAGGTGACATTCCATGTCCCAATGGCCAGCTTCTGTAGCCGAGGATCAGACCGCCAGGGTCCCCGCCCTCGGCCACCACCCATCTCACATTGCACCCGACCCCTTTGGCCCCTCCCACAGGTGGTGAGCCCATGGGAAGGGGGACCCACGTCTCCTCTTCGGGCTGTGCCCGGCCGGGCTCCATGGGTAAAAGCCCGGCCACCAGGCGCTCGCCAGCGTGCCCCACCTCCGGGCCTGGCTCCAGAGTGGGGCCCCGGTGACCCGCGTCCGGGCGAGGGAAAACTTAGTCCATTTATTTCACTCATCATAGGGGTTTTTGGGCTGCACTTTGTCTGGTCCCTCACCTAGGACCTGTCTGCCTTGGGTGACCCTTCTAGGGGCATGAAGCCCCTGACAGCATAGCTCCTAGGATCATTGGGACACTCAAACCCCTCCACCACGGTAAGGTGGCAGCCCAGGGAGGGGTATGGACACCCTTATGCTTAAACATGGTGGATGGATATCTTTATATATGTATATATTTATATATCAATATTAGGGCTGGACAATAATTCGATATCGCTATATGGCATAATATATTTTTATTCTAATGGAGATATGAGTTTTAAGCACATTTTCTATACAGGTAGTGCTCGACTTACGACGTTTCGGACTTACGTCACGCATCTCATTAAAAAAATATTTATATTTTTTATAAATAAATAAATGTACAGTACTGTACGGTTACCAAGCACTTAAGCCTATCCTCAGATCCTATTTTATTCGTAATACAATCAATCAAACTTTATTTCAGACACAAAAAAGGTCCATAAACATACATAAAAAATCCATAAAAAACAATTAAAAATAAAGAAATAAAAGACAGATAATTCACTGAGTCACAAATAAATGATGGCGCCAATGATTCCACAATCTTGAACAAAATCTCACTGCACTAAAAGCAGGATTTACTAGATTTGCAATTATATTATTGCATGACACAGCCAATCTACACATGCATTTATACATAAGATTCCTGAGCACAGCAGCACATGTGGGAACAGCAGTAATAGAACATAGATGACAGATTAAAAGTTTAATCTGAGTAAATGTAACATTTTAAGGGAAAAATATGTTGATTCAAAATTTCACAGTGTCAACAAATTCCCAAAAAGTTGGGACAAGTAGCAATAAGTGGCTGGAAAAAGGAAATTGAGCATATAATGAACATCTGGAAGACTAATTAACACTAATTAGGTCAATTGACAACATGATTGGTATAAAAAGAGCTTCTCAGAGTGTCAGTGTCTCTCAGAAGCCAAGATGGTAAGAGGATCACCAATTCCACCATTGTTGCACAGAAAGATAGTGCAGCAATACCAGAATGGTGTTACCCAGCGTAAAATAGCAAAGACTTTTAAGTTATCATCATCAACCGTGCATAACATCATCAAAAGATTCAGAGAATCTGGAACAATCTCTGTGCGTAAGGGTCAAGGCCGTAAAACTCTACTGGATGCTCGTGATCTCCGGGCCCTTAAACGTCACTGCACCTCAAACAGGAATGCCACTGTCAAGGAAATAACAGAATGGGCTCAGGAATACTTCCAGAAAGCATTGTCAGTGAACACAATCCACCGTGCCAGATGAAACTCTACAGTGCAAAGAGGAAGACATTTCTAAACAAGCTGCACAAGCTCAGACGTTTGCACTGGGCCAGGGGTCATTTAAAATGGAGTGTGGCAAAATGGAAGACTGTTCTGTGTCAGATGAGTCTGGTCCTCTTTGTCATTTTCCTGGCAGCTACATTTCTAACATCCTTCTACCAATATACACAATGTCCCCCCTCTGGACATGTCCAAACCACTGTCCCTCCTCTGGACATGTCCAAACCACTGTCCCTCCTCTGGACATGTCCAAACCACTGTCCCTCCTCTGGACATGTCCAAACCACTGTCCCTCCTCTGGACATGTCCAAACCACTGTCCCTCCTCTGGACATGTCCAAACCACTGTCCCTCCTCTGGACATGTCCAAACCACTGTCCCTCCTCTGGACATGTCCAAACCACTGTCCCTCCTCTGGACATGTCCAAACCACTGTCCCTCCTCTGGACATGTCCAAACCACTGTCCCTCCTCTGGACATGTCCAAACCACTGTCCCTCCTCTGGACATGTCCAAACCACTGTCCCTCCTCTGGACATGTCCAAACCACTGTCCCTCCTCTGGACATGTCCAAACCACTGTCCCTCCTCTGGACATGTCCAAACCACTGTCCCTCCTCTGGACATGTCCAAACCACTGTCCCTCCTCTGGACATGTCCAAACCACTGTCCCTCCTCTGGACATGTCCAAACCACTGTCTCTCCTCTGGACATGTCCAAACCACTGTCCCTCCTCTGGACATGTCCAAACCACTGTCCCTCCTCTGGACATGTCCAAACCACTGTCCCTCCTCTGGACATGTCCAAACCACTGTCCCTCCTCTGGACATGTCCAAACCACTGTCTCTCCTCTGGACATGTCCAAACCACTGTCCCTCCTCTGGACATGTCCAAACCACTGTCTCTCCTCTGGACATGTCCAAACCACTGTCCCTCCTCTGGACATGTCCAAACCACTGTCCCTCCTCTGGACATGTCCAAACCACTGTCCCTCCTCTGGACATGTCCAAACCACTGTCCCTCCTCTGGACATGTCCAAACCACTGTCCCTCCTCTGGACATGTCCAAACCACTGTCCCTCCTCTGGACATGTCCAAACCACTGTCTCTCCTCTGGACATGTCCAAACCACTGTCCCTCCTCTGGACATGTCCAAACCACTGTCTCTCCTCTGGACATGTCCAAACCACTGTCTCTCCTCTGGACATGTCCAAACCACTGTCTCTCCTCTGGACATGTCTAAACCACTGTCTCTCCTCTGGACATGTCCAAACCACTGTCTCTCCTCTGGACATGTCCAAACCACTGTCTCTCCTCTGGACATGTCTAAACCACTGTCTCTCCTCTGGACATGTCTAAACCACTGTCTCTCCTCTGGACATGTCCAAACCACTGTCTCTCCTCTGGACATGTCCAAACCACTGTCTCTCCTCTGGACATGTCCAAACCACTGTCTCTCCTCTGGACATGTCTAAACCACTGTCCTCCTCTGGACATGTCCAAACCACTGTCTCTCCTCTGGACATGTCTAAACCACTGTCTCTCCTCTGGACATGTCTAAACCACTGTCTCTCCTCTGGACATGTCCAAACCACTGTCTCTCCTCTGGACATGTCCAAACCACTGTCTCTCCTCTGGACATGTCCAAACCACTGTCCTCCTCTGGACATGTCCAAACCACTGTCCCTCCTCTGGACATGTCCAAACCACTGTCCCTCCTCTGGACATGTCCAAACCACTGTCCTCCTCTGGACATGTCCAAACCACTGTCTCTCCTCTGGACATGTCCAAACCACTGTTCCTCCTCTGGACATGTCCAAACCACTGTCCTCCTCTGGACATGTCCAAACCACTGTTTCTCCTCTGGACATGTCCAAACCACTGTCTCTCCTCTGGACATGTCCAAACCACTGTCTCTCCTCTGGACATGTCCAAACCACTGTCTCTCCTCTGGACATGTCTAAACCACTGTCTCTCCTCTGGACATGTCCAAACCACTGTCTCTCCTCTGGACATGTCCAAACCACTGTCTCTCCTCTGGACATGTCTAAACCACTGTCTCTCCTCTGGACATGTCTAAACCACTGTCTCTCCTCTGGACATGTCCAAACCACTGTCTCTCCTCTGGACATGTCCAAACCACTGTCTCTCCTCTGGACATGTCCAAACCACTGTCCCTCCTCTGGACATGTCCAAACCACTGTCCTCCTCTGGACATGTCCAAACCACTGTCCCTCCTCTGGACATGTCCAAACCACTGTCCCTCCTCTGGACATGTCCAAACCACTGTCCCTCCTCTGGACATGTCCAAACCACTGTCCCTCCTCTGGACATGTCCAAACCACTGTCCCTCCTCTGGACATGTCCAAACCACTGTCCCTCCTCTGGACATGTCCAAACCACTGTCCCTCCTCTGGACATGTCCAAACCACTGTCCCTCCTCTGGACATGTCCAAACCACTGTCCCTCCTCTGGACATGTCCAAACCACTGTCTCCTCTGGACATGTCCAAACCACTGTCCTCCTCTGGACATGTCCAAACCACTGTCTCTCCTCTGGACATGTCCAAACCACTGTCTCTCCTCTGGACATGTCCAAACCACTGTCTCTCCTCTGGACATGTCCAAACCACTGTCTCTCCTCTGGACATGTCCAAACCACTGTCTCTCCTCTGGACATGTCCAAACCACTGTCTCTCCTCTGGACATGTCCAAACCACTGTCCCTCCTCTGGACATGTCCAAACCACTGTCCCTCCTCTGGACATGTCCAAACCACTGTCCCTCCTCTGGACATGTCCAAACCACTGTCCCTCCTCTGGACATGTCCAAACCACTGTCCCTCCTCTGGACATGTCCAAACCACTGTCCCTCCTCTGGACATGTCCAAACCACTGTCCCTCCTCTGGACATGTCCAAACCATCTCAGTGTGTCCTCTCTAACTTTATCTCCCAGTTGTTCAACATGTGCTGTACCTCTGATGATCTCATTCCTGATCTTATCCATCCTTGTCACTCCTAAGGAGAACCTCAACATCTTCATTTCTGACACTTCCAGTTCTGTCTCCTGTCTTTTTGTCCATGTCTCTGTCTCCTGTCTTTTTGTCCATGTCTCTGTCTCCAGACCATACAACATAGCTGGTCTCACCACTGTCTTGTAAACTTTTCTTGTAAATACCCTGATGCATGCTCAATAATCCATCCATTCATTTTCTTCCGCTTATCCGGGGTCGGGTCGCGGGGGTAGCAGCCTAAGTAGGGAGGCCCAGACTTCCCTCTCCCCAGCCACTTGGAGCAGCTCCTCTGGGGGAATCCCAAGGCGTTCCCAGGCCAGCCGAGAAACATAGTCCCTCCAGCGTATCCTGGGTCTTCCTCTGGGTCTCCTCCCGGTGGGACATGCCCGGAACACCTCACCAGGGAGGCGTCCAGGAGGCATCCTAACCAGATGCCCGAGCCACCTCAACTGGTTCCCCAAAAATCTCTCGCGTTATCTGTTCACCATATTTCTGCTGAACTATTCTTCATCAACTGAGGCTTTTTATGAGCAAACAAACTAATGTTGAACAAAACAAACAGAGGCAGACAGTGAATCCTATAAAAGATCATTTCAACACCATGAAGCAGTTTGAGCGGGTCCTCTAACAGCTTTGTGCCGTAACGCTCGGTCTAAACGCAGCTCGCTCACTCAGGTGCGAGTCAGATGAACATTTCCACACCGCGGCGCGAACACAAGCTCACTGTTGCTGGTTTGTTGGTCCAACGTCTGGCTCCTGTGGAAACAAACGGACCCTGTTGGTCTGGTTCCTACGTGACTCTGAAAACACAAGGTCAGAAGGTCAGAAGCTCTGTCCTGCACTCTCTCCAGCTGGAAATAAGAGCCGAACATCTGGTCCACGGCTGCAGACAGTCCAACATTAAATCTCTCCTCCAGACTTTTTGATTTGTTCAGATTTGTTTTCTATGCTTCAGATCATCAGGTTTGATGTCAGTCAAAGACCAAAGACCTCATTGGACCAACGTAGAAGTCACTTATTCTGAATTTAACTGCGCTTGAGTCAAACACATGAAACCAAGCAAGTTGGTTTGAAAACAGCTGTGGATGACGACTAACATCTGTCACCATTATAACTGTAGACAGTTATCAACAAAAATTATTATTATAAACTTTTTTCTTCTTTCAGCTGCTCCCTTCTTCAGGGGTCGCCACCGCAAACTAACTCACATGAAGACTTGGTGATTGTTTTTATGTCGGATGTCCCTAAAATAATTCATTTGAAATGAAAATTCCATGCTGGTCGTGAAGCCCAGCCATAAATCAGAAAATTGTAGTCATACCTTACCATACCAATTTATTTATAGAGCACTTAAAACAGCAACAAGGCCAACCAAAGTGCTGTACAATAGAAACAAACAAGCACAGCAGACAGGAAAACATAAAATAAAAATATAGATACAAATAGCAACAGAAACTAACTAAAATTGTGAACAATGTATATTACAGAGAGGATCAAAACAAATCACACCGTGTTAAAGGCAAGAGAATAGACGTGGGTTTTCAAATGAGACTTAAAGACTGTGAGTGTGGGAGCCTGCCTGACACTCAGTGGCAACTCATTCCACAGTCTTGGACCTGCAACAGAGAACGCCCTGTCACCTCTGAGCTTAGAGGTGAAGAGAGTGTCAGATAGGGTGATGTGTCTGAAGGTAGAAGTAGAAGGTCTAATGATAAACATAGTCAGTGGTTATGCTCCACAGGTTGGATGTGATGGGGAGGAGAAAGATCTGGATGAAGTGATAGAGAGTATTCCCAGGGAGGAAAGAGTGGTGATTGGAGCAGACCTGAATGGACATGTTGGTGAAGGAAACAGAGGATGAGGAAGTGATGGGTAGGTTTGGTGTCAAGGAAAGAAACCAGGAAGGACAGATGGTGGTGGATTTTACCAAGAGAATGGAAATGGCTATAGTCAATACCTATTTCCAAAAGAGGGAGGAGCATAGAGTGACCTATAAGAGTGGAGGAAGGAGTACACAGGTCGACTACATTCTGTGTAGAAGAGGAAACCTGAGGGAGATTGGAGACTGTAAGGTTGTGGCAGGGGAGAGCGTGGCCAGACAGCATCGGATGGTTGTGTGTAGAATGACTGTTGTTGTGAAGAAGAGAAAAAGAGTAAAATCAGAGAAGAAGACCAAATGGTGGAAGCTAAAGAAGGAAGAATGTTGTGAGAAATTCAGAGAGGAGCTGTTAAAGGCTCTGGGTGGTAAGAAAGAGCTTCCAAGTGACTGGGCTACTACAGCAACAGTAATTAGAGAGACAGGTAGGAAGGTACTTGGTGTGTCATCTGGACAGAGAATGGATGATAAGGAAACCTGGTGGTGGAATAGTGAAGTGCAGGACGCCATTCAAAGAAAGAGATTAGCCAAGAAGAAATATGACAGTGAGAGGACTGAAGAGAGGAGACAGGAATATAAGGATGGGACATAGAGCAAAGAGGGAAGTAGCTAATAATAATAATAATAATAATAAATTCAATTTATACCGCACATTTCATTAATAAAAATCTCAAAGTGCTAAGGCAAAGCAGATGGCGTACAATGAGTTGTATGGGAGACTGGACACTAAAGAGGGCGAGAAGGACTTGTACCGATTGGCAAGACAGAGGGATCAGGCTGGAAAGGATGTGCAGCAGGTTAGGCTTATTAAAGATGGGAATGGGAATGTTCTAACAAGTGAGGAGAGTGTGATGGGAAGATGGAAGGATTACTTTGAGGAGCTAATGAATGAAGAGAATGAAAGAGAAAGAAGAGTGGAGGTCATAGAAACTGTGGACCAGGAAGTGGGAAAGATTAGTGAGGGTGAAGTCCGGAAAGCTCTGAAAAGAATGAAGAAGGGGAAGGCAGTAGGACCTGATGACATACCAGTGGAGGTTTGGAAATGTCTTGGAGAGATGGCAGTGAGGTTTTTGACTCAAATATTTAATGGAATATTTGAGGGTGAGAAAATGCCTGAAGAATGGAGAAGAAGTGTGCTGGTTCCCATTTTTAAGAACAAGGGTGATGTACAGAGTTGTAGCAACTACAGGGGAATTAAGTTGATGAGCCACACGATGAAGATCTGGGAGAGAGTTGTGGAAGGAAGGCTTAGACAAGAGGTGACTATCTGTGAGCAGCAGTATGGTTTCATGCCAAGAAAGAGCACCACAGATGCATCTTTGCTTTGAGGATGTTGATAGAGAAGTACAGAGAGGGTCAGAAAGAACTCCATTGTGTGTTTGTGGATTTAGAAAAAGCATATGACAGGGTGCCAAGAGAGGAGGTGTGGTATTGCATGAGGAAATCTGGAGTGGCAGAAAAGTATGTTAGACTGGTACAGGACATGTATGAGGACAGCAGGACATGTATGAGGACAGCAGGACATGTATGAGGACAGGACATGTATGAAGACAGCAGGACAGTGGTGAGATGTGCTGTAGGAGTGACAGATAGCTTCAAGGTGGAGGTGGGAGTGCATCAAGGATCGGCTCTGAGCCCCTTCTTGTTTGCTCTGGTGATGGACCGACTAACAGATGAGGTCAGGCAGGAATCCCCATGGACTATGATGTTTGCAGATGACATTGTGATATGTGGTGAGAACAGGGAACAGGTGGAAGAGAACTTGGAGAGGTGGAGGTATTCACTTGAAAGAAGAGGAATGAAAGTCAGCCGTAGTAAGACAGAGTACATGTGTGTGAATGAGAGGGAGGCCAGTGGAACAGTGAGGCTACAAGGAGCAGAGGTCACAAAGGTGCAGGACTTCAAGTACTTGGGGTCCACTGTCCAGGAAAATGGGGAATGTGGTAAAGAGGTGAAGAAGAGAGTCCAGGCAGGATGGAGTGGATGGAGAAAAGTTTCAGGAGTGATTTGTGACAAAAAGGTGTCAGCAAAGGTCAAAGGAAAAGTTTACAAGACAGTGGTGAGACCAGCTATGTTGTATGGTCTGGAGACAGTGTCATTGACAAAAAGACAGGAGAAAGAACTGGAAGTAGCAGAAATGAAGATGCTGAGGTTCTCCTTAGGAGTGACAAGGATGGATAAGATCAGGAATGAGATCATCAGAGGTACAGCACATGTTGAACAACTGGGAGATAAAGTTAGGGAGGCCAGACTGAGATGGTTTGGACATGTCCAGAGGAGGGACAGTGGGTATATTGGTAGAAGGATGTTAGAAATGCAGCTGCCAGGAAAAAGACACAGAGGAAGGCCAAAGAGGAGATATATGGATGCAGTTAGAGAGGACATGAAGGTAGTTGGAGTGAGGACAGAGGATGCAGAGGACAGAGTGAGGTGGAGGATGACGACTCGCTGTGGAGACCCCTGAAAAGGGAAAAGCCGAAAGAAGAAGAAGGCAGTAGTAGTCCAGCCGAGTGGTCACAAAGGCATGAACTACTGTTTCAAAATCCTGCTTGGAAAGAATTGGCTTCACCTTAGCCAGCTGCCTCTGATAGAAAAAACTAGTTTTAACAACTGCCCTGATGTGGTTTTCTAATTTTAGTCCGGCATCGATCTTGACCCCAAGGTTTGTAACAATAGGTCTGATACATTGGGCCAAGGAACCAACATTGACATTGGGAGTCTCAGTGGAGCTTCCAAAGACCATCACCTCAGTCTTTCCCTCATTAAACTTTAAAAAGTTCATAGCCATCCAGGCTTTGATGACCTCCAGACATGAAAACAGAAGAGCCAGAGAGTTAGAGTTCTTTTTCTGTAGCGGGACATAAATCTGCGTATCATCTGCATAACAATGAAAGGAGATCCCATATTTTCTAAGAATGGAGCCAAGAGGGAGCAGGTACAGAGTGAAGAGGAGAGGGGCTAAGCCCGAGATACACTCGCGCGTATTCACGATACGCCAATACGCAGCGTACGTACGCCCCGTACGCAGCGTAGCCCCGCGTAGCCCCTCAGGGCAAGTACGCGCAAAGGTATTTTTTTACTACGCATACGCGATCCGCGTGCGCGATACGCGATGCACGGTGTCACCAATAAACGGTACAGAACGTTGTGGCTGGAAATGTGTTCACATCGGACTGTTGTTGGTGAGACACACTCCAGTTCCCGCATGAAAGTAAAATGGATGAGATGGTCTGTGAAGAGGTGAGGAGACACAGGAATTTGTATGATACCTCCTTACGAGAGTACAAAGATCAACAAATGACCAGGAATGCATGGGACGAAGTGGCTGCGACCGTGGGAAGGGACGTCGTCTTTTGCAAACAGAGGTGGAAATACATGAGGGACAGATTTGTGCGGGCAAAGAAAAACAAGAAGGGCAGAAGTGGCGATGGGGCCGGTCCAGGTGACCCACCGATCTTAACGATACTGTCCTGGCTGGACAACTTCATCAAAACCAAAGACACAGAGACCAATGTGCCTGCAGTAAGTATTTTCTATTTATAAGCTAATTAATAATGTAATTAATTATCCAAAAATCGTCACACTTCATTAAAAAAAATACAATTGAATTATTAATCATACACTTCTTAAATAAGTTGGAATAAAGATTTTTTTTCATCAACATTCAATCGCTCTGCATTGTGTACATGATAGGACATCAGCTATGGCTCCAGTGGTGTTCCTTCTCCAGCCTGTGACGTTCCTTCTCCTGTCAGCACCATGAACAACCGCTCCAACCAAAACAGCTCATCACAGTTTTCATCTGAGCTCCCCTCCACTTCAAGTTCCTCCAGCAATAACAGACTGGCTCCAACTGAACCTGCATGCTCCAGTGAGTTTACTGAGTTTACTGCCCCACCTGCCCCTGACTTTCCTGATGAACCACCTGCCCCAAGACAGTCCCCTTTCCCAAGACAGCCACCTGCCCCAAGACAGCCACCTGCCCCAAGACAGTCACCTGCCCCCAGACGGTCAGCTGCACCTCGCACCAGCACACCACCAGCGAAGCAGGGAAGGAAGAGGGGATGGGCTGCTACAGCGGACACAGAGACCGCTGCATTGGCGAACCGGCTCGAAGCAATTGATCGGGAAAAGGAAGCCGAAGACGAAGACACACATTTCGGGGTGATAATTGCTCACCAGATCAGAGCCATACCAGAAGCAGACAGACCAGAAGTTCGATTTCGCATTCACGAATTGCTTTTTAACTTCAGGCAACGATATGTAAATCAGCAACAATTAACAAACGAGCAAGAATTAACAAATGAGCCGACGTACACCCTGCATCTTCAGCCACTGTAATTTTTTATTAGAGCCGACGTACACCCTGAATCTGCAGCCAGTGTAATTTTTTATTGGAAGTTATTATTTAGAAGTTGTATTTTAGAAGTGTGCATTTTGTAGCAGTGTAGTTTTTTTTACAAGTGTTCATTTGAAAGTAGTAAATGTTCATTTTATAGAATTGGTGTTTTTTTTTTAAATGTTCGTTTTATAGAAGTGTTGTATTTGAGAAGTATTCATTTTATAGTTCAATTTGTAGTAGTGTAGTTTTTTTTCAAGTGTTCAATTTACAGGAGTTGTATTTCAAAGATTTTGATTTTATAGAACTGTTGTTTTTTAGAAGTTTTGTTTAAAGTGTTATTAAAGACTGTTAAAATGTCAATGCCAGTGCTTTCACTTTATTTTATAGATATACTTTTTTCACTGATATACCACTATGCAAAAAACTCAGGACTGTATTACTGCAATTAAGCTGTAGATAAAAAAACTTCCCCATATGTATCTTTTTTTTTACATCTAAAAGTTATTTACTTTGATACAAAAGCTTATTATTCTTCAAACAAAATGACGAACAGATGAATGTTGTTATCAATTTATTGATAGGCAATCACACATTCAGCCTTCCTCTTGTTATTGTGGCCTGTTGCCAGGGCACTGAACCATCTGGTGATGAGAAGAAGTCACGCAGGTTGTTCCTCACTGCATAGGCAGTTCTTCCAGCACTCCTTGTGGCGGCAGTTCTTCTTAATGGAGTCTCCAGATCGTTTCCTGCAACCTGCCTCCATTCTCCTATACGGATGAGAAACAAGTAAAGAAATCATTAGAGTGGGTGGGTTGTATTCTGCTCTTCAGATGAGCTACGGAAGAAAATAAATGTTCCGGTATGTGACTTTGTGCATGATTACCTGGTACGATGTCTCCTGATGGCGTGTCAGTGTCAACGTAATTTGTGGGTATGTACTGCCTGGAATCGTCATTGTAGGCCAGCCAGTTGTGTAAAGCAACACATGCTTTCACCACATGGACACTTTTGGCTGGATTATATTCCATGGCGCGGCCGAACACCCTCCATCTGGATGACAAGATGCCAAAAGCGTTCTCGATTGTTCTCCGAGCCCTGCAGTGGCGGTAGTTGTACACCTGTTGCGCTTCCTCCAGATTTGAGCCTGTGCATGAAAGAATATCAAAATTATTAATAAATGCATTTCGGTTTATTTATTTTTCACCTGTTCAAAATGAAGTTGTCGCAGAGCACGTTTCACCATCGATTTTTAGTCATAACAGCAATTATAATAGAAGTCGTAATATTACTCGTTCCCAAAGATTAATGCAGACCTTCTTCTCTCTCTAAATGCGCAGCTGTATCCCACCAAAACAACCACATCATTTATTAATAAGCTTACCAGGATATGGACGCATAAGATTTTGATGGAGTGGAAACGCTGCATCCCCCACAAACACATGCGGACTCTCCACAGTGGTCCCAGGTAGTACAGCAGGTGGTGGAAGAGCCAGGGTACTGTTCATCAGCTGTTGCCCAAACACACTCTCCTGGAAGACGCCGCCATCACTCTGACGTCCATATGCTCCCACATCCACCATCGTGAAGCGGTAATGTGCGTCACACGCAGCCAGGAGGACGAGAGAGTGGGTCCCTTTGTAATTAAAGTAGTCACTCCCAGATGACGGAGGGCAACGAATCCTGACATGTTTACCATCCACTGCTCCTGATAACAAACAATAATTTCATTGTTTTGAGGTATTTATAGTATTAATAAGGACATAAATCAACAAAAGTACACAAACTAACCAACCTAAAAGGTTAGGAAAATCCCAGATTCGCCAGAAATCACGTGCAATCACTGTCCACTGAAGACCAGAGGGGAAGGCTACGAAGTCCGGCTGAAGAGCTGTCCAAATGGCTTTACATACCTGAAGTACAAATATAAGTATATATAAATATATATTCGTACATATTTTTTTTCATAAACATATATATATATTCTTATATAAAGACACATATTCAGTATATATGTATTTATACACAGATTTAGATATATATATATACTGTATATAATGAATATTTATATACATTTATATCTCCATAAACAACTACTGTAGTTCATCTGCAGCTGACTTGGACAATACACATCTACAGTATACAGATCACA
>JBBPBX010007872.1:30240-46796 GCA_038048925.1 Garcialebias charrua | reverse complement strand
GTGTTCTCAAGGTAACAGAGACGGTGCGTCCTCAGACTTTTCCAAGAACTCAAGGACAGAAGCAGATGTGCCACAGCAGTGAATGCACGCAGGGCAGACATTTGTAATGGAAATGAAAAGAACTAAATGCTTACAATCAATACCATTTCTCCCACATTAAGGTAAACACCGCCGTTTCCACGAACACCTCAACTCATCGCTCCGGAGATTTCCATCTCTCACTTCCTGACAGGAGGGTACAGATCATTAACATTTCCAATTAGCAGGACCAAAACCCATCACACACCCACCATAAACATCTTATAAACCCTTCCATACATAATGAATCACTGTGAGCTACAGCCGCATCACTTACCTACATCTAACCCTTTGTATTTGAAACGCATAAATCAAGAGTTGTATGCCAGCTTGTTAGATGTGTTGATCTTAAATGTGTAATTTGTCAGCCTATCAGCATTGAATCACAGTCTGTGAACGTGCAATGTTCCCTGTGAGAACATAAAGAGTAATCAATCCTGTCGTCTGTGATCACAGAATTGCATTTTGGTAATAAAAGACCGTTTCTTTCTAAAAGAATAAACGTAAAATGGGACTCGCTTGGCCTTTCAGAACGTCTTTATTTTTGCTTCAGTCAACAACAGTTTATTCGTTTAAAAAAATATAATTACACATCTCTCGAGATGTTTGCAGCAAATAATCTGATGCTTATTTAGAAAAAAATGTTCTGTACAATGACTTGAATCCCTTGTGAAACAATTTCAATCTAAAACTAGAAAAATAAAGACAATCATTCAAAAACACTGTGCAGCTATCGCTCCAAAGGTACATTGTTTTGTTTTATTGCTTCGTTAAAAAATAAAAACATTTAGCCAGTGCAAAGGAAAGCAAAAGGTTGAAATGTATTAAAAATGACTGCATTAAAAATACAGCGACTGTTGGCACTGGATGTGCAAATCTATGAAAACAAAGACAATACGTTCAGATTTCACAAATAAAATGATGTGAAAAGGAATTAAAAAGAGACACCTGAATATTTAAACGAAAAATATTTGATCCAAAACTATAATTTAGCTCGTTTTGTAAAAAATGTACAGCTGTGTAAAGTCCAGTTGAACATATTTGAAATGACGATTTACAATAAATATTTACCTGGAGCCTGAAGCAGGAGAGTGAGGACTATGAAGATCAGAGTTGGGCTTGAATCCACCATCCAGCCACTCAGGAGAACAAGATTTAAAAGTTTCATTGGTTTCTTTTTGTTCTGTACTCACTGTGACCTGTTCAGGGTTTGGAGTCGGTCCCAGAGCTGCTGGGTGAGGAGGAGCGAACATCCTGAACAGACTGTCACAGACAAACTGTCTCCAAGCCCAAACAGCAGCTCTAGCATTTACAGTGATGCTCAGGATCAAGTCCTGCAGGAACGTCATGATACTCCTATTGAAATAACCACTGACAGCCAAGTAAAGATTTAAATATTAGCATTCGCATTAACTGCTATACAATGTTGGAGACTGAAGCCTTTTCCAGACGGCAGCAATGGGTTCATTTCACAGCAATTTGTCTTGAAGGGCTGCATTCCACTTCTGCAGCCATGCATGCTGTTCTGTAAAAAGGGTTTACAAACAGAGCTTCTACTAAATGGAATGCAGCCCTCCTTAATAAGTTTTCACCCTCTCAGAGTCAAAATGTTTGCCATGAAATAGACCAATCCACTTTGGTCTTGGCTACATTCAGACCAGATATCAGCTCATCTGTCCTGTTGACCATACACTGTATTCTTATGAACTGAGGTCATTTAAAGACCTAAAACAGGTAAGATAATAACTGTTCATTAGTCCAACAAATTGAAACCAGGCGTTTCTTTTTGTTGAGACGTTTCGTCTTTCATCCGAAGGACTTCATCAGTCCGAGGAGCCGCAACAAATTTAGTCCCACAAGCAGCACAATCACATAGTGGGCCAACCAGTTTGCTGGTGATAAAGTGGTTTCTGGAGTCCGCCCTCTCCCCCGTCGACTCCTCTGAGGCAGCCATGGCCAAAGTGGTTCAAAAGATCAAAGTTCACGCTCAATAATCCAGGTAATTATTTTGATAAATTGTTCATTAGCTTTCCACAGAACTTCACTTCAAAATGTCCAGATTATACCTGAAAAGGTAAACTGGACAAATGGACTACTTGGTCAGGAGCAGTCCTTTTTCTAACAATAATCCTCGTTAAGTAACGATACAGCTTTTAAACTTCTCACCCATTAATAAAAGTGGATGTGACGCATTAACTAAGGACTACAGATAAACTGATTTTGTTATCCTGGTAAAGAGCTCGGCTCCTCGATTCCTGCTGTTCATTGGCTCCAGATCTATATTTAATGAACCGACTTGACAACCCTTTCAAATATCTTTCACCCAGAGGACGAACACCTCGAAGGAAAACAGTTCTTCCACTTGACACCTCTCTCAGTATGTGCATTTTAAAAGCATCAGGTACAGCGGAGTTCATTCCCAAGGATAAAACAAATGCAGAATCTGCAGCACATTCAATAATGCCGTCCAGTGTCTCTGAAACCTTGTGGTTTTGGTAAGTTGCTGTGCTCATAATACAAGAAAACACAAAAGAACTACTACACATCCAACAAACAAACACACTGTGTTCCCTGCTCTTCAGTTTGATGTTCATCTAATGCAGCTTTTTTCCCTGATCATACATGGAATGCTGTTGAACAGCCAGAGGGAGAATGATTCATCCAGTGTCACTCCATACAAATATAAAAATAAAATACAACGTTGTACCATTATTCATTCCTTTTCCCTGCCCTGATTTAAAAAAAATACACCATAGTGACTTATATTTACAAAACATCTATTTCATCACCTTAATAAACTGAATCTAAGACTGTGCCTAAAATCTCTCCCCCGAATCGTACATCCACTCCTGCCAGCCTGCATCCGTTCTTCCTGTCAGCTCCAGACCAAAGTAATGGTTCACACGTAGGAACAGACGCCTGTTTGGAAATGCAAGTGACCTGAAAGAGAGGATTACTGCTGCAGAAGCTCCTCCCCACGGTCCTGCCGTTTGCTGCCTGGCTGAAGCGTTTCCAGTGTCGCAAAAGAAACAGAGCTTTCATCGCAGTCAAATCAGAGAATTAGTGAAACTTGGAGGCCTGTGCGTAGGTGGAGCCTTACTGAGGGGGGTGCTCATGAGGGGAACATTGACTTCCGAGTCTTTGGAGGCGGTGGAGGAGGCTTGCTCTCGATTTTCATTGGTAACGGAGGAATAAACTGTTGGGAAAAAAACACCAAGAGAGTTTGTGTTAAGACTTAAAATAAAAATAAAAACAGAATATTTTGACGTTTACTCGTCATAAAATATGCATTAGGGTGGGGTTGTTATTTTCTCCGAGCAGATGTACCTCTGAAGACAAACCAGGGTTGTCAATCTCATGCGGATGCTTCTTCGGAGGCATGGGTGGGGGGGTCCCTGGGGTGTCAATAGTATTGGCATCGTTGTCACTGAGGAGTGATGAATAACCTAGTGCCGAAGAAAAGGAATAAAAGCGTTTCAGACCACAAGCGACTGTGAGTATGTGTGACCTGATTAGGTCTGCAGACCAGAATGTGCTTACACAAAGAGTGTCTGCAAGAAATTCTTCCTTTTATGTGTGAAAAGTCTAAGTTTTTAAGAGGAAGAATATATAAAATGCTGGTGTGTGCTGCGGCGCTTGTCAGAAGATGAGTTCCTTGCTACGTACTGGAGCTGCGGTGTGTGTGAGGAGTGCTTGGAGAGGCAGGGAGGGGGCTGAGGGGGTTGGAGAGGATCAGCTGTGATGAACCACCCTGGAACAGGGACAGTGTGAGCCGTCGGTCTCCCAGCTGCAAACTTTTGGGTCTCTGCTGTTTTTCTGAGGAACTCTGAGGGACAAAGAACACAATATATCACAACTTTCAAGATCAAACTGGCTCACTTTTTTTAACCATACCATACCATTTTATTTATAGAGCACTTAAAACGGTGACAAGGCCAACCAAATTGCTGTTAGGGATGCACCGATCCACATTTCTTACTACCGATCCGATCCTTAAATCTGGTTATCAGCCGATACCGATACTTTCCCGATCCGATACCGTTCAGATATAGGAGGCTGCAATAATGAAATTCTTGAATGGAGATAACGTGTATTACACTATACTCTGTGAATTCTGTCTTAACATTGTGTGAGCTAAACCCAAAGAAGACACTCTGAGCCTCACAACAGGTAATACCCAAACTCTAATAGCATACAAGAGGCAGGTCTATATTAGGGCTGAACGATTAAGCGCATTTGCGATAATCTCGCGATATGTTAAAACGCGATTCTCTAATCGCACGGGTTGCAATTTGACTGGTCACGTGACTTGGGAGTGAGCCGAGCCGAGCGGAGCAACCGAGCAGGCAGAGAGGGGGAAAAGTCAACACAGCTCGCTCCAACACAATGGCTTCAGGCTCGACAGAAGTCATAAAAGTTAAAAATTCAGGTAAGTTAGTCCATGTAAACGTGTATCTGATGAGACCGCAGAAGATAAACAGAGCGCGAGCTGGTCATGTGACCGGGCCTGTTGGTGATGGTGCCCTGTTAGCAGCTAGCTCAGCAAGCTAACGTTCTTCGTGAAAAAGCGCATTCATTATCTGATTAAAAAACAAAACAGTTTTGTCATTAGTGATATGAATTAATACAGAACCAGTAACACACACGTTTCGCGCAAGCTGATTTTTTTTTAACTAGCGTTGTTTAATGACCGTTAGCTTAGCTTTAGCATAGCTATTTAAATGAGGCGATGAATTTTCTCATTACGTGTATTACCAAACCTGGTCGTGATGTCACGACTATTGTACTATCCTTTTTATTGTCCGTTTTAAATAAAAATGTTAATTATTATGTTCAGTAATGTGAAGCAACTGTATTTAGTCATCACGTTTTGCATTCACTTAACGTTGTCAAACTGGGAAAAGCTAAAACCTGTACCGGTACATTGTTTTTAACTAACAAAGTGAGAAGATTTTTCTGGTCCTCAATTTTTGCACGCGTGTGAGTGAAAGTGGAGGATGTGATGTGAGTGTGTGTATTTATTTTTTTATTTTGTATTACAGGACATGCACTAAAGTGTCTCTCCCACAGTTGGAAGAAGAAGGCAGCAGCACTGAAGAGGGAGCTCAAACTTTCTGAACACAGTCTCATCACTGAATGTCCAACAAGATGGGGATCCAAAGAAATGAAGTGCTAGTGCAGCTCAAAGCCATTTCTCAGGTGCTGTCAGGTGACTGTTATGCACGCTCCCTTATAATAACCTGGCAGGATTTTGAGGTGTTGGAGTCTGTTCACAAGGCTCTGCATCCTGCTGTTACATACTGACTGACTGACTAATGTTTACATTATTGTTCCAAGAGTTGTTTTTTTTTTTTTTTTACATCTAAAAGATTTAATAAGAACAGATACTAGTTTATTTTGTGTTCACTGAGTTTGAATTCCCAGAACGAGTTGGTTAAAGCAGATTCTCTTTGTTTTTTGCACTTTATTTTTTATGCTGGCTGGAAACCAGGGTAAGTTTAATTTTTTATATCAAATTTTTTATATTTATTAACTGTCATGTGAAGTTCAGACAGTAGTTAGGAAGTTTACTTAACTTGTTTACTATTGTGTTTATGAAACAAGAAAAAATAGAAATGGTGAAAAGAAAAGTCATACAAATGGTGAAAAGAAAAGTCATACATTTGCTTGCTTTATTGTAATCTCTGCTTTAAATAAATCTGACATTGTTTATTATAAAACAGATTGATTTATTGCTTCAGTTTGTTGAAAAATACTTTGAAGGTATTAAAAAAATAATCGCATTTTAAATCGCAATCGCAATTTATAGAAAAAAAAAATCGCAATTAGATTATTTTCCAAAATCGTTCAGCCCTAGTCTATATCAGATACAGATTTAAACTATGCATTGAATTTATAAATGTAAATTCAATGCATAGTTTAAATCTGCATCTGTTGATCAAAACTAACAAGAATTACAACTCATAGTGCCACATTCAAAAACAAAACAAAAAAACGGGGAGTGGTTTGTGTTGATTTCCCATAATGCTTAGCGGTATATTAGTGTTCAATTATAGTTTAAATCTGTATCCGTTGATCAAAGCCAACAAGAATTACAACTCAGTGCAACTATCAAAAACAAAACTAAAAAATAGGGAGTGGACTGTGTTGATTTCCCATAATGCTTAGCAGTATTTTAGTGTTCCGGGCTGCACCATGAGTCAGAAG
The DNA here is from genome assembly GCA_038048925.1 of Garcialebias charrua. Lineage (NCBI taxonomy): Eukaryota > Metazoa > Chordata > Actinopteri > Cyprinodontiformes > Rivulidae > Garcialebias > Garcialebias charrua. The sequence continues at coordinate 40,511 of JBBPBX010007872.1, read as the reverse complement.
GACGTCTGTGATATAGACCTGCCTCTTGTATGCTATTAGAGTTTGGTTATTACCTGTTGTGAGGCTCAGAGTGTCTTCTTTGGGTTTAACACACAATGTTAAGACAGAAGTCACAGAGTATGGTGCAATATACGTGCCCTCTGACATACATCAAGTATCGGAAATATCGGCCGGTTGGATCGGAAAATCAGATACATAAATAATGCTGGTATCGGATGCCGATACCGATACGGGATCGGATCGGCCCCATCCCTAATTGCTGTACAAACAAACAACAGGCAACACACACAATGAAGTACAAAAAATAGTCATAAAAACGTTGCAGATAATAAATATAACGTTTCTGTGTTCGTTTGTCTCTCCTTCCAGAACTCTCAAACCCAACTGGTCAAAGAAGATGGCCACTTGTCCTGAGCCTGGTTCTGCTGGAGGTTTCTTCCTGTTAAAAGGGAGTTTTTCCTTTCCACTGTTGCCATTGTGCTTGCTCAGAATGGGAAACTGTGACGAAGTGAAGATTCAACAAGTCTTTTGGCTTCCTTAGATAGAGAACTTTACTAATTGGCTTTTTTATGTATGTGAATGTTTTTGTATGGTGCCCTGAAAAAACTTTGTTGTGAATTGGCGCTATATAAATAAACTGAATTGAATTAATTAAAAAACATCTGCTTGGGTTTTAACCAGTGAAGCTGAAAAAAGCAGATGATGTACTCCCTATGAAGCGGCTGCTGTATATCAGGCCTTACCTCATCTGTATCCAACTTCCTCTCCAATAGGACTTGCGATTTGCTCACACTCCACTCCTTCCTGTTCTTTCTAGCGATTCTGTTGTCTTCCTCGGAGCGGGACAGAACAGAAGCCCTGCGATCACTAGGACAAGACAACAAGGAACAGTCTGTGAGTGACCTGTGGCAGAGAAATGGAAGACAAACTGCTTTGTTTGGAACAAACAAGGCTTGGAAATGAGAGGAGGACACAGAAACTAACTCTTGGGAGGTAACATGTCCGTCTGAGGATGCAGAGCCACTGGAGAGGCCTGAAGAGGTGCTCGACAGGGTGGATGCAGTGGACATGCGACGCAGGGTGGAAGACAGGATGTAGGGCATCACAACGGAGCCCACGCGACTCTTCTTCTTCTCCGTCAGAGAACAGGGCTGGGACACACAAATGGGATTAAGCATCATCGGGGGATCTTGGCAGGGAAGATGCAGAGTGACAGGCAAAGCGCAGGTTGCAAAAGCCTGGCTAAAGGAAGATTTATGGTCCTGCACTAATATAATGTACACTCTGCTTTGAATGAGAAGTACTTGATAGGAAGGCAAGAGGGCCAATAGCTAGACTTGGCACCCTCTTGCATTAAATTGAGTTTGCAACTGGCAACGCACCAGAGTTATGACACCATAAAGAGACTCCACTTTCTCCCGAAGGTCTTGGAAGCAAGTGACCAAACGATTGTGCAAAGGCTTCAGCTGCTCCGTCGCTTTCTCCCCATGGATTCGAATGCCCTCCTCCAGCAGAGGGATCTGTCGGGGGTGGGGGAGACACATAAGTCAAGCCAACGCCTTGGAAAGTATGCTTTTCTTCAGAATCAGTGACGGTGAAAGAGTTTACCTGCAGGGCAATAAGATGTTTAAGGGCCTCGATGCGTTCATGGTCACCTGGGTGCTTCTGGATGTAGGTGTCTGTGAAGAACGCCTGCAGAGGAGGGAGGAGAACTGGGTGACATCTGGGCTGCAAGCATTTTAAGCCGACAGATTAGAAGCAGAGCTGTGAGCATCAGCGACTTCCTCAGACGAGCACAGTTTCACAAAAAGGCCACACACACACACGCACACACACACACACGCACACACACACACACACACGACTCTGAAGTTCATAACAGAGAAAAAGTCTGACTTTCATTATTGCCTGCCTTCATTCAACCTTTACTTAGACAGGTTAGTGAAAAATGTTTTCCCCTGTTTGTGTGTCTGTTTGTATACAGTTTCTCTCGTGAATGACTAAAAACCACTGAGCCACTGAACACTTTATAAAACTTGCAGAAAATAAATGTTGGATGTAAATCTACAACTGACCACCTTCTGAAATCAATCTGATTCAAGATGGCCACTTCAGCCTGTTGACCCTAAATAACACAAACACAGCTGTACCTCAGTTAATTGTTCAAATGTTTACCTTAAATGTGGTGTGGTAGTACTTTGTAGCTGGAACTGATCCCCAACACAAAGACTGAACACATTGCAAAATATTGTTGTTAAATTGTTTGCTTTTGGCTGTTAGCAAATATCAAGATATTACTGGATAGAATAATAATTTAAAAAATCAGGAAATGATGACTGGATAAGCATTTACATCTAATTAGCTTACCCAGTGCAACACAAGATGGCTGCCACAGCCAAAAAAATTTAAGAAACACAATAAAAGGTTTTTGTTCTGTCAATTAGAGTTGTGCTAAAATCTGGTGTGTGGCTGTAACATTCACAACACATGCTCTACTTGCAAGATTTTACCTAAAACATCAATCCTGTTTGTTAGTAAAATATCTCGTGAACCCCTGGATAGATTTTAAGGAGACTTCCATTAAAGCTGCAGTCTGCAGTTCTGTAGTGCAGTCTGTAAGTTTTCTAAAAATATATTTTTAACATATTTCTTCACTCTGTCACTATCTCCTGACAGACTGATGTTAGACAAAGTAATCTCTGAAAAAAACTATAGTCCCCTTGCTTCTCCAGGTGGTAAATAAGCATTTCTAAAAAGCCACAGTGACCCGCCGTTAACCAGCCAATAAAAACAGAGTTTTTAACCAGCCAATAAAAACAGAGCTTCTCACTTCTCACGCTCCTAACCCACGCCCCCCCCCCCGTCCCAGCCCGCAGCGGCCGCGCAGGTTCTCGTTGAAATAATTGCAAAGCGATGCAAAACTGTTTTGTATGTGACACAAATGTATTAAATTCCCCTTCTTCATCCCTGATCTGGACTTTTCTTTTGTTTTTTTGCCAAAAGTCAAGTGATCGCTTCATCCTCCGCAGCTGAGTCCATGAATGAATTGAGGAAATGAATGAATTTGTCACGAGCGAATTAAACTCATGTCCAACGTGGCTGCGCGCGGCTCTGCAGATTTCATGGTGTTCTGGTGTGCTGGACCAGCGCTCCCTGTTTTTATTTTATTTTTTAGAACGTTTTATTAACATATAATCACAGAACTTTCACAGCTGCTGACAGGACATGCAGTGGAGGCGGAGCATTCGGAAGCAGAGCTGAATTTCACCGACAGCAAGAGCGAGCTGAGCCATATATGGCTCTGAGTGGGGAGGGACCAGAATGCTTTCCCAGATGAAAATTTTCCTAAGTGCTGTGTTCTACAAAAACTGCAGACTGAACCTTTAAGTAATCATTAAATTAACTAATTAAATTTTGGGATTTAATACATTTTAAGATGGCTGTCCCAGTTAATTAACCTTAGCCAAAAATAGCTAAAATGCAGGCAGTTTCACTGATAGTGATCCAAAGTGGAAGTAGCTGAGAGTCTTCATCGACACACACTGTGTGAGATCTTGCAATGTTACCGTAATTTCCGGCATATAAGTTGCTCCGGAGTATAAGTCGCATCAGTGAAAAAAAAAAGCATCATGAAGAGGAAAAGAACATTAAGTCGTTTTGATGTACAAGTCGCATTAAATATGCATTTATTTAATGGTCAAAACAGCTTCATTTCGCCTGGGTGGTGAGGCGCCATCCATCCATGCATCTATCCATTGTAGCCGGAGCCGCTAGCTCTCCAGCGTTCCTCCACCTGCACCAGCTGAGCGAAGTGAGCGTGCACGGGAGGATTCGATGTTGCAGTTCTTAGAAGTTTAAAGTGTCAGTCAAAAATTGGGGTACGAATATGGGTGAAAAAAAAAAAAAACGTATATACCCGGTAAGTGACAAGACTGACAAATCTGTGCAAAAAAACTGCAACTTATATGTCGGAAAATATGGTACAGAAGATTTCACATTTTTATGTTCAAGGTTCTACTAGAACAGCTAAAACTCTCATTTCTACATAAGAATTTGTTTTAAAACTCTGGAATGAATGGAGGTGGGTGAGAAATGTGATCCTTCGTAGAATATTAGGTCTTTAATTAGTGCAGATTTCCATGTTTGATGATTTTTGTGACATTATGTGCTCAGCAAGTCTCAGTAAACACCTAGGATTTCTGAAAAGCTAAGGTATGCCTGCCGCATGTTAACAGATACACTGTGAAATTGTTTTTTGAGCTCCCCTCTTCTCTTGTGTGATATATTTAATTATTTTTTTTTAGCATGGCCGTCGTCAGGTCTGAGCCTCTAGAGCTGCACAGCCCCAAAGGTTTTCTCAACAGCTCAGAATCCTAATAATGTAAAAAAATATTAAAAGCACATCTACGGAAACACGCATCTAACCTTGTTAAATAATACAAAATATGGTGTTTGATCCAAAAAAACAGGCAATCCAATTTTCTGTTCATCTCTATTTCATACAAGCAGCCTCGTCTTCATGCTGAATAACGCTGTCAATTCCTGGCATGGATATATTTGTGCTCTGCAGCAGAGAGAGGGAAGATCAAGCCTGCTGGACTGAAATCATTGGCTCAGAGGGGGAGCTCCGTTGTGTCACTGATAATAAAATGATTCATTTAAGGAAGAAGGTGAAACTGAAGGAGTTGAGGGAGATGTGGCACCTAAGAGGTGCTGCTTCATTTATAAACTCAAACTGGTCAAGAGGAGAAATTTGTATCCAACCAGGCTGGACCAGAAACTTTGAAACTGCACATCATTTTGAAAACCAGACTTCTAAGACAGGTTTTTATGAATAAATCAAGCTAGTCATTACAGATGGGCTGATCGGATTTCCAAAAGGGAACTTATATTAAGAGCAGATGATTAGGAAATAGTAAGTGGATGACTACAAAACCAAAAAATTAGCTCCTAATAAATTCAACCTACATTAATACTATTACAGTAGTCCCTATATGGTTCAACCTTCACAGACTCGCTCTTTTGCGGTTTTTCAAAGTAAGATAGGACATGACACACAATTGGCTGATCTATGGATGAGCCGCACGATTGGCATGGCTTTTTTAATTTAAAATAAATTATTTAAAATTATTTAACACCTGCTGCACCTTTGAGGTGAGCCGCCTGGCCTTGTGGTGCGGACACAACAATCTCACTCTCAACGTGGAGAAGACAAAGGAGATTGTTGTGGACTTCAGGAAGAGGGATGCACAACATGCCCCTCTGACCATCAACAGCACCACAGTGGAGAGAGTAGACAGCACCAAGTTCCTGGGAGTGCACGTCTCAGAAGACCTGTCCTGGAGCAGGAACACTGCATCACTGGCCAAGAAGGCTCACCAGCGCCTCTACTTTCTCCGCAAGCTGAAAAGAGCTGGAGCTCCAACCCCCATCATGTGCACCTTCTACAGAGGTGCCATAGAAAGTGTCCTGACCAGCTGCATCACGGTGTGGTTTGGTGCATGTACTGCATCCTGCCGCAAGAGCCTCCAGCGCATTGTGAGAGCAGCTGAGAAGATCGTCGGCACCTCCTTCCCCTCACTGCAGGACTTACACAGCAACCGCCTCACTCGGAAAGCCCTCTGCATGGCAGGTGATCCCACACACCCACTACACAGCTGCTTCAGACTGCTGCCATCAGGGAGGAGACTGAGGAGTCTCCAGGCTCGAACCAGCAGACTGAGAGACAGCTCTGTTCATCAGGCAGTCAGGATGCTAAACACTCTGCCTGCTCTGCCTCCCCTCCCATTTGAACTGCCTTAACACAAAAAACTTTCTCACACATTACCACACAACACAAAGATTTTAACACTGGACTCTGTGTCATCAAACGGGTTATTCACTAAACTCTCGGTCATGTGCTCATTCAGTTTGCACTACTTCTCATATTTGCACTAATGTTTGTATTACATCACTGCCTATAGTCATACTACTGTTTACACTCACTGTTTACATACTACTGTTTACATTCACTGTTTACATTTATTAATACTGTTTACATTTATTACTACTGTTTACATTTATTACTACTGTTTACATTTACACTACTTTTATATCTACACTACTGCTGATACATATACAGTATTCTCTGACCAGCCTTATTTAAGGATGCCCAATGTGCCTTATGGTGTAGTCACACCAAGCAGCGTTTGAGCAGCAGGAGCGTCCAGTTTACATGTAAAGTCAATGGTGGACGCGCTTCCAGGCACCTCCTGGCGTCTGGCGTCAGGTCGCGTGCGTGTTGAGCGTGCTGAGAAGCGTTTTTCCGTGCACGTGAACCGGCTTCAGCCTCCAAACCGCTCATTCAACATGCTGAAGATTTCGCGGTTCAAACTTTCAAACGCCGCTCAACTCTACCTGATTGGTTGGTGTGTCAACCAATCAGGTAGTGTCGGGGGGAGAAGAGAGGAGGAGAAGAGAGGAGGAGAAGAGAGGGCGAGAGTCCCTGTGTGACGCGGAAACGAGGGTGCGCGCGCACTATGTGACGTATTGTTTGTTGGTCACAGAAAAGACCCGCGAGTCGTGTACTATGGAAGAGAAACTCATTGTAGCTGTGTGTTCGCGACAATTCCTTCACGACCAGTCAAGTGTGCTCCACAGAGACGGAAATAAAAGGCTCCTCGCCTGGCGGAGTGCGCAAGACTCTGTGTACCGGTAAGCTCCTCCCACACACCCAGCAGCTGTTTCGCGTTCTGGCGTTCAGCTCCGAACACGCTGCATTCACAAGTGCGTCCACTTGCGTGCGTGTCGAGCTTTTTGGAGGTTGAAAAGCTGTTCGGTGTAACTACACCATTATGTGCCTTACTGCATATGCCACTTTGCCTCTATACCAACATCAACTACTACCTCATACATATACTGTGTACATTAACTCATATGCTGCTTTGCCACTCTTTGCAAATGTCAATGCTAGAACCTTCAGTTTATTTTATAGATATACTTTTTATACTTTTTATACTACTATGCAAAAACTCAGGACAGTATTACACTTTTATTATTTCATTTTATGCTTATGTTCATTAAATGTTTAGTGTTTTAGTGTTGGTGTAAATTTTCATACTTTTATACTACTATGCAAAAACTCAGGACAGTGTTACACTTTTACTATTTTATGCTTATGTTTATTAAATGTTTCAGTGTTTTAGTGTTTAAATGGTTACTGTTGCACCGAGGGACTGAGAGAAACGCAATTTCAATCCTGTGTATGTCCTGTACATATTGCAGTTCTGACAATAAAGTTGACTTTGACTTTGAATGACAGTAAAGAACCTTGACCTTGACTACCACAGTCTTTAATATCAAAGCCCCTGTCTTTTGAGCCTCTGTAATTTGAGAGAAGATCACAGCTTGTTATGAGCTTGTCTGCACATCCATCCCTTGAACAGAAAATAAGGCACAGTCTGACCTGTTCTCATGTAATAGATGATTTATTTCTGCTCCTCTTTGTTCACACAACTGACATATTTGTAACTTTGCTGTTGGTCCCTATTTCTCATCATCTGCAGCTTCTAAGCTCATCTTCTGCAGTTTATTTTATTTCATATGAATGTTTGCCTTCAACAGGACATATCAGAACCCAGATCAGTAGTAAAAGTCAGAGAGTCAGAGTCAGAGTCAGAGAGAATTTATTGTCATTTGCACCGCATGTAGTACATGTGTTGAAAACGAGATTATGTACACAGGGTCCCAGTTACATCCAACAACAAATGCAAGAGAAATACAATAATAACATCTAGGATTAACTAAGAGAGACATCACATCAGCTAGTAATACACTAAGCCCTAATGTAGTAGAAAAACATCATTATAAACAGCAGCACGAACATGAGCAGATGGTCACAGATGAACGCAGCAACAAGAAACAGATCAGTACAGTATCAGTATGATGTGACATTTTGCAGTGTTTATTCTTATTATTTATTTATTCATGAGTCTGACAGCCTCAGGGTAGAAGCTGTTTCTCAGTCTAGTGGTTCTACATTTGATGCTCCTCAACCTCCGTCCCGAGGGGAGTGGTGCAAAGAGTGAGTGTGCTGGGTGAGTGAGGTCTTTCATGATGCAGGTGGCTCTTTTTCTGCATCTGGAGGTGTAAATGTCTGTGATGGTGGGGAGACTGACTCCCACAGACTTCTGTGCAGCCTTCACCACTCTCTGCAGAGCTTTTCTCTCTGCAACTGTGCAGCCTCCATGCCACACGTTGATGCTGGAGCACAGGACGCTCTCCACTGCACACCTGTAGAACGAGGTGAGGACTGGGCTTCTCAGACCGGCTCGTCTCAGCCGTCTGAGGAAGTAGAGTCTCTGATGACCTTTCTTGATCAGGCTGGTGGTGTTATTGCTCCAGCTGAGGTTATCATTCAAGTGTACACCCAGGTATAAGTGGTAAAAGTGACAACACTACAGTTTATTTCACAGTAACACAGATGTCCACTCAGACTACGTTTATATACAAAAATATAAACACAACCTAAACTAGGTTGACCCACTTCTATGAACTAAACCTGAACTAAACACAAAATCATGGCAAAAATGTATGGCACAACACCAACAAACTGAATTTCGACACTAACCAGAATGTCTGGAACAAAGTACCAGGTATTTTGGGACACTGAGAAAGTTGTAACAGGACGTCTCACCTGATATCCAGGCCATTCATCTCCTTTTTGTTTCGTCCAACACATGAGCTGCTTCGTGCAGCAGGAAACAGCAAACAGAAAGTCCGTTTCTATTTTTTTACCTTTCCGGTCGTGTGACCGGACATTACATCCAATAACACAGCAAGATTGGACCATTGCAAAACTGTTAAAACCTACTTAGATTCTAAAAAAAAAAAAGCGAAAAAGCTTATTTTACCGGACAGCCCGATTAGCCATTAGCCATTAGCTTCCGCTCGGCGGACGTGACGTCACACATTGACTATCCAATCAAAGCGTGTGAATACGCTGACGTTTCCGTACGTCGTCGTAAAAAAACGTAAAACCTAACTAGAAGCTAGAAGGCTTTTGGTCTCGGCCATAGACATTAACTCAAAATCTGATTGGTTGAAGCAACAGCTTGGTCGACAGTGCTACAGGGGTACAAGAGCTGTGAGAGAAGGTTTCTAATCTACCTAGCAACAATAGTGGCTGAAATGTGATTGGTTCAATGCTTAAATATGAAAATACACATCTGGATGCAGCAAAACCAAGGGGGTAGCAATGAAAGGAAGCGGACAGACCATTTGGAATTATGGGCGGCCGTGGCGTAGTGGTAAGGGCAGTCGTCTCCCGATCGGAAAGTTGGGGGTTCGACTCCCGGGACCCGCACCATGTGTCGTTGTGTCCTTGGGCAAGACACTTAACCCTGAGTTGCTCCCGGTAGGACTGGAAAGCACCTTGCATGGTAGTCTGCCGCCACCGGTTTATGAATGTGTGTAGCATTCAATATATGTGTAGCACTTTGAGATTTTCAGTAATGAAAAGTGCGTTATAAATTGAATTAATTATTATTATTATTATTATGTAATACGTACCGGTATTCATGGACAAAATATAATAAAAATAAAAATAATTTTTAATTTTAAATAATTTTAAGGCCTTGAGAGAAGGCCTTGCAGGCCTTGAGGGCACACCACTGATATACACAGTATATATATATATACCATATTTTCCAACCGTACACGTCGCACTGCCATATAAGTAAATATGTCTAATAAAGTGCAAAAATCCATAAATACGTCGCATCTATTATGCGTCATCGCTGACACGTCACGTTTGTTACGCGTCACCACAGACAACCTGGAAAAATACTTTAACGGTCAAATCAGGTCAAATCAGCTGCATTTGAAAAGTATTTGCTGCCTCGGTGCTCTGGGAACACGCAGACAGGGAGGAAATCAGGAAGGAGGAGCGCTGTACATTTCTTCAAAATTTAACAAGATAAGCACCTAAAACAATTATATTTGTTAGCTCGACTTTATAGTAAAGGTGTGTCTCAGTTGAACTTTTACTTAATAAATGCACTTCAGTGATCAAATCAGCTTCATTTCGCTGGGGCAGTGTAGCAAAATGAAGCTGATTTGACTGTTGTTCCAGGGGAGCTGTACGAAGGCGGCAGGCTATGGCAAGCCGATTGTGTCGTTAACAGCCACTTTTACCTATTACATGACACAATAGCATGCTATAAATGGTAGTGTTGAATATTTTCAGTCAGAATGAATGAAAACGGTCATATCTCAGCCAAAATTTGGTTTAT
>JBBPBX010007872.1:17291-29897 GCA_038048925.1 Garcialebias charrua | reverse complement strand
TACCGTAATGGTCTGGTTTTGGGTTCTGTTAATTGCATTTATGATTCACTGCAACTAAATAAACACATTTAAAAGCTAATAGATCATTTCAGTACTTGGTTTATTTATATAATGACATTAATTGCTGGATGTCCGGCCCCTGAGCTGCTGGCTTTCAGTAAATGTGGCCCCCTGAGCAGTTTAGTTGAATAGCTTCTTTAGAGGATGAATATAGTTTATTCCAATTCCAAAACCTAAACTGAGTCTGGAACATGTTAAAAGATGATAAAGTCCTGTGGCCAACCTCATGAACAGATGAATACAACAGTTATAAACAGGAAGTACCACATGTTCATCTGTTTGCTTGTGTTACACCATATTCTGTGGCCATCGTATTTTGTGACCATAGGGGACGCTGCTGCATGTTTACATTGTACTTTGCAATACCTGGTAAACACGATCATATTCACTGACCATCTATATTTCCATAAAAGTCATGATTTTAGTGGGCAGATGTTACATTTTTATTTTCTTTGGAGGAAGGAGGCTGACATAAGCTAAAAAATTAAAGCAGCAGAAAACTTGCTAAAATGATCAAAACAAATACTAAAATCAACAAAACATTAGCAAAAGCTAAAGTTAGCAAAACACAATTCTAAGTAACAGAAAGGCAGCCAAAAGCTAAACATAGCTAAATCATAACTAAAAAACTGAAAGTTATGCACCATAACTCATGTTCCCTGAAGGAATAGAACGAGGTGCAACATACTTGCTATGGGAATATCGCCCCCGCGCGATTACCTGAAGGAATATACTCACGCCTTTGTGGCTAGGGGCGTCATCACCGCGCCAGAGGCCCCGTCCTCTGGGTACTTAAGCGGTTTGCGCCCCTCCAACTTTCTCCAAAGTTGCACTTCACCGAGCTTTCAGCATTGAAAAGGGCCAGCTATGTTTCACCTCGTTCCCTTCTTTCAGGGAACATGAGTTATGGTGCATAACTTTCAGTTCCCTTTCAGTCTGGTCTCTCGGTGCAACATATTTCCTATGGGAACGTAATCCATTCACGTCCTTGAAATGCTCGGTAAAATGCATGCTAGAGTGAACGTCTGCCTTTGACCAGCAAGGCATCCCAAGGCTACTTTCTATTGTGTGTTAGAAAGGACAGCCTGAGTGACGTCACCCGCAGTAACATCCAAACTGTAATGCTTTGCAAAAGTATTTAACGGGCTACAATTCGCAGCAGCACAGATGTCTGCGACTGGTACACCCTTGAATAATGACCAGGAAGTGGCCAAGCCCCTAGTGGAGTGAGCATGCACTCCAGAGGGTACCTGTTGACCTTTGCTACTGTAGGCCCTTTTAATGGCCTCAGTCACCCAATGTGAGAGGCATTGTTTTGATAGGGCTCTCCCGGTAGCAGGTGCTGCAAAGCAGACGATCAGTTGGTTTGTTTTCCATCATTTTCAGGATGTGCTTCTTATATAAACTGTATCTTAAAATTCATACTTGTGTTTTCATACATGCACATATTGGTCTTTTTTGAGTTCTGTTATTTTTAATAAAGTTAGGTTTCATTTGTTTCCATTATATTATACAATATTTTAAAATGTTCCTAAAGTAATAGTAGTACAAGCATTACATTCATTGTGTTTTGAGTTTACATTGTCTGTGTTGTTTAGAGAAAATCAACACAAAGTGCAGCAACTCGGTTGCCAAATAGAGTTTGAGGAAGCATCATCTGACATAAATATGCTGTTTTGATCAAAGACTGTTTAAAGTTGTTTACTTGTGGTTGACAACTACTCCTAACCATCAGAACTTCAACTCCTAACCATGTTTGAGATTACAGAGGTTGCTTAAATGAGTTTGGGATTAGTTCGGGTCATTTGTGAGCCACTCACTTGGCGGCACGTCAGATCCAAGACTGAATTTCTTCATTGAGAAAGGTAAACTGGGTAGAAGTTCATCCAAAACAGCTGGAGTCTACATTTGAGGTGTCTTTTGCATTTAGGGCTTGTGGTGCTCTGCTTGGATACGAGAGTGGCCACTGACATAACAGTCTATATGAAAGTCAATGGTAGTTCAGATAAAATAGAATAATTTTTAAAATGTTTTTATACCAAGGTTTGAACTGTAGTTCAATAAATTGAACATTCACAAAATAGAGATGTATTGCTTTTGTGGTAATCCTGGAATGCTTAAAGTTAAACTCCAGTAAGTAGAAAGATAAACTGCAGTCGAAAGTTGAAGGTCAAGAATGACTTAATCCATTATTTACCACAGTGCAATTTTTTATGTCATCAAGAGAATTGCATCATGAACTGGATCATTTTATGTGGTAAAGCTACCTTAGAGACACTGCAGATGTTAGACAGCTGTTTATACAAGCTGAAAAATGATCAAGAAAAAGCCACACAGCTCCATTTTTCCTCTTTCATCTTCATTTCATTCAAATCATCATTTCAATCGTCTCAGAGTTTCTTTTCATCTAACTTTTGCCAACTCTCACATGGACCTAACACTCCAACCGTAGGACGAGTGTCACACTTCAACTGTAGTGAAACATTCATCTTTCGTTTTGCTACAGCCAGATCAACGCTCTACTTAACCTCTTGAGGGATGGAATTACAAGTTTGACTTCAACCAGTGATATCGTCTCGTTGCAGGTGTCATTAGCCCAGCTTATAATTGACAGAAACATTAACATGTCATTAACACATAAGCTTAGTCTTATATGTGAACCTTTTAATGAGGCCATCTTTCAACATTAATAGATTAGTTATCATGGGTAATGACTCGGGTGTCTTTGCCTGTCCCCACAGGTCGGTGTAGAGAAAACTCTGCATAATGTTTTAGTTGGGGGGTGGGGGATGGGTCCCCCAGGAAATGAGAGGGGAGACTGTTCAGGGCAATTGTAAAGGGACACGGCAATACACTAGTTATGGTCATCCATACAGTAACCTTCAGCTGGGAGAAATGATAAATGTGGAAGGCATTCAGTATCATGGGTTAGAGATGGTTTAGCAAAAACCAGGTTTGGTTTTTGTGTTGGCTGCATGGTGGCACAGTTTGGTAGCACTGATACCTTGCTCCAAGAAAGACCTGGGTTCAAAACCAGGTTTGGTTTTTGTGTTGGCTGCATGGTGGCACAGTTTGGTAGCACTGATACCTTGCTCCAAGAAAGACCTGGGTTCAAAACTTTAGCTTGGAGTTTGTATGTTTTCCGGGTGAGTTTTGTCTGGATATTCAGTCCAAACACATACACGGCAGGTTACCTGGCTATTCTAACCCCCGATACAAGTTGTGTTCTTGATTGTTTGTGGCCCTGGGATAAGGTTGGGCATCGTTTGAATTTGAGCGATTCCAGCTCCGATTACGATTCTTCGTTTCGATTCTGATTCTTTTCGATTCTCGATTCCGATTCTGTTTGTAGGCGGGGTTTAAAAAAAGACATGTCAATTCAATTCAGTTCAGTTCATTTATACTGTATAGCGCCAAGTCACAACAGAAGTTGTCTGAGGGCACTGAACAGAAACAATCAAATATAAAAATAATAAGTTAACAGAAACTTTCATATAAAAATAATAAGTTAACACTATTTGTCTGAGGAGACTACTTTGAGTTTAACTCCATCATGTTATAAAAGAGCTACAGTAGTTAGCCAGAGTGTCGTATAGGGGGTGAAAATTGCGTCCCGTTCGTATGTCGTTATTTCGTTCGTAGGTCGCGGAAATACCGCTAACGGTGCGCCGCGCAGACATTTAACAGCATGAGACTGACATTCTGGGCCATAAACATGCACAGAACTTTATTTACAAACACTTATCTAAACCATTACACCACACATTCATCCATAAACACACACAGTAACTGTACATCAGTAACTTCACATCAGAACTGCAGGAAATCACATCAGCAAAATGATGTCAACAATCACACATGAACACTTCTCAAAGTGCAGCTTTTAACATCAGAGCAGCAAATCAGGGACTCCCATCAGCAAAATGATGTCAACAATCACACATGAACACTTCTCAAAGTGCAGCTTTTAACATCAGAGCAGCAAATCAGGGACTCCCATCAGCAAAATGATGTCAACAATCACACATGAACACTTCTCAAAGTGCAGCTTTTAACATCAGAGCAGCAAATCAGCAGGAACTGACATCAGCAAAATGATGTCAACAATCACACATGAACACTTCTCAAAGTGCAGCTTTTAACATCAGAGCAGCAAATCAGCAGGAACTGACATCAGCAAAATGATGTCAACAATCACACATGAATCCATAAATCCATCAGCAGCATCACATCTATCAGAAGCATGTTGCAACCATCATGTTTTTGAAACCAGTGCGTTGATGAGTGTCCATGTGCATGAGAAAGAAGTCCATGAACTCAGAAAAAGCTAGAAGCAGCAGAAAAATGAAACAAAATTGCCTTACTTTGACTGAAGTGTAGGTAGACAGATGTTTTTCTCATGATCAAACCTGCATCTGATGGAACTGCTTAGCCATTGCTCAACAATGAATGTTGGGAGCATTTTAGGCCAGCTGTTAGTTCAGGCAGGTGTCAGTTCAGGTCTGTGGTCCTGATGTGAGCAGGTCTGTGCATCACATGAAGTTTTTTTGGTTTTTGGCAGCAGTCATTTAGGCAGAACGACACAAAGGTGATGGATGGAGGCAACATGCAGGACACCAGAGGCAGGCTGGAGGACAGGCAGCACCAGAGGCTCATCCATGACGTGGAGCAACACGCGGATGAACTGTTGGAACACAACCACACACAGACGTCAGCACCTGCAGAGAACAACAACACAGACAACAACAACTTCTCCTTACCTGTGTGGTGCATGTGTGGAGGACAGGCTGGNGTGTCCGCGTCCGCTGGTGTCGCTGAAGAGCCCATGGCCTTGGCGATAAGGTCAACCCGATGCCGCAGCACCGCATCCATCATGAAGCTGCAGTGTGGGCAAAAGTCGGTCGTATCCAGCGTTGTTTTTGCATGAAGCATTCCTAGGCAGACTGGACAGGCCTCATGGGTGTCCGTTGCTGCTAGGGAAAAGCTGTATCCGCTGGGACAGGCGCGCGAAGTTGGGCTCGCCGTCCCGTTGGTTTTCCTTGGAAGTCTCGCCTTTCGTTTTCCTTTCTCCGGAGGCATGTCCGAGACGAGGCGAGCGAGTCCTTCCAGAATCTTTCTTCTTTTTTCTTGAAATGTCTCCTCCGTCACGTTGCTTTCGCTGGCTAGCTCGCTAGGAGTTAGCGAGGTAGCTTTTTCTTGTGGTGTAGTTAACGCCGTCGAGCGAAGCAACCTGTAGAGAGAGGAGAGAAAATACTTTGGGGTTAAGAGAAATGTGCCGGACTAGCTTTCGCTAGTCCAGTAGTACGTAGGAATAATTCTCTGTGCGCTCTGTGCAGGGAGCAAGCTCACCTCAGGTTGACCGATGAAGCAACAGAGAAGTTCCGCGAAGAGGTAGTTCAGGTTTAAGTGAGGTGAAGGGTAAAAAAGAGAAATATGGAGGGGCACAAGCCGCTTAAGTACCCAGAGGGCGGGGCCTCTGGCGCGGCGATGACGTCCCTAGCCGTAAAGGCGTGAGTATATTCCTTGAGGTAATCGCGCGGGGTGCAATTCCCATAGCAAGTATGTTGCACTGAGAGACCAGACTGAAAGGGAACTCAATGTAACAGAACATTACGGTAAATAAAAGTAGAAAACAGTAAAACCTGAAAGAAACAGAACAGCGTCAAAAAGCTAAAATTAGCTAAATCCATCCATCCATCCATTATTTTCTGCTTATCCGGAGTCGGGTTGCACGGGGTAGCAGCCTAAGTAAGGAGGCCCAGACTTCCCTCTCCCCAGCCACTTGGAGCAGCTCCTCCAGGGGAATCCCAAGGAGTTCCCAGGCCAGCCGAGAAACATAGTCCCTCCTGGGTCTTCCTCTGGGTCTCCTCCCGGTGGGACATGCCCGGAACACCTCACCAGGGAGGCGTCCAGGAGGCATCCTAACCAGATGCCCGAGCCACCTCAACTGGCTCCTCTCGATGTGGAGAAGCAGCGGCTCTACTCCGAGTCCCTCCCGGATGACCGAGCTTCTCACCCTATCTCTAAGGGAGAGTCCAGACACCCTGCGGAGAAAACTCATTTCAGCCGCTTGTATCCGAGATCTTGTTCTTTCGGTCACAACCCAAAGCTCATGACCATAGATGAGGGTGGGAACGTAGATTGATCGGTAAATTGAGAGCTTTGCCTTTTGACTCAGCTCTCTCTTCACCACGACAGACCGGTACAGCGCCCGCTTCACTGCGGATGCTGCACCTATCCGCCTATCGATCTCACGCTCCAGTTTTCCCTCATTCGTGAACAAGACCCCAAGATACTTAAACTCCTCCACTTGGGGCAGGACCTCCTCCCCGACCCGGAGAGGGCACTCTACCCTTTTCCGGCTCAAGACCATGGCCTCGGATTTGGAGGAACTGATCCTCATCCCGGCCGCGTCACACTCGGCTGCAAACTGCTCCAATGAAAGCCTTAGATCATACTTTTGTATTTAGGATACAAATCTCTCAATTGTCAAACTGTCTCCCCTGTGTCAGTGATGGAGTGATGGTGCAGAGTTTAGAGAAGGTGGTCCTGTGATCGGAAGTTCATCGGTTCAACTCCCTGGACCATCAACATAAAAACAATGAGGGTGTTGTAGTGATATAGGCCCTCTGTCTTGACCTTCAAGTACACCTCTCTGCATCTCTCTGAAACTCTCAGTGTTACACCTTCTTGAAGCCCTCAAGGAGACGAGTGGAAACTATTTTGGTTAACAATTATTATGGATTAATGGACACTAATTAATCAGATTGAACTTTCTCTTTAATGTGTGTTAATTCAGAATTGATCTACAGTATATTTTTGTCATTTCAATGATGATCTGTTACTTGCATGAGTTAGACCCTTCTGCTGGTTTTATTTCTGCAGAGCAAGCAGGCTCTGATTCTAAGGCACAGTTCAGGGTAAACTGTTAGCTGTTCACTTCCTTCTCTGTTTTGTCTGTGAAGTTAGCCATAATATTCTCTGTGCTCACAAGCAGGCCATCTGGCCGATTCTGTAAACAGTTTTCCTGTTGTCCGTCAGAGACAGTTCTGCCTATGAGATGAAAACCCATCTCTTATTTTGTTAAAACCAGCCAATAGTTATTAAGGAGGTGGGGGAGACCCCGCCTCCCATATAAAGGTCATTTCCTGCATTTTTCTTTAGTGCTTTGGAGAGAACTAACTCACAACTGGTTTTCCTCCTCTGGAAAAGCTGGAGACGTTCCGGTCATTGTGTCAAATAGACCCACGTTTCTCCACGAGTGGCTTTGGATGTTATCAGCCCATGTGTCGTTGTGTCCCTGGACAAGACACTTAACCCAGAGTTGCTCCCGTTAGGACTGGAAAGCACCTTGCATGGCAGTCTGCCGCTACCGGTGTATGAATGGGTGGATGGTTGGTATTGTAATGCGCTTTGGGGCCCCTCATTGGGGGCTGGAAAGTGCTATATAAATAAGCTCCATTTACCATTTACCATTAAATGGGCGTTATTAGTTGTTATCATCCCCATATTAAGCGGTCAGACTGTCCCATCAACTTCCTAGTAGGTTTAAAGATACGTTTTTATCGCTATTATCGTTGATAATGGGCAGCGTCGCACAGGGGTAAAGGAAGTGTTTGTTTTTTCAGCTTATGTAACCCTTTTCCTAAATAACCTGATGCATGCTCAATAATCCAGGTAGAAAAATCCAAAAAAGCTAAGTCTGGTCACTGGAAACTAAACAGCCACTGGCCAAAAGGATGGCCTAGCACAGAAGATCAACATCATCAGGTCAGGACTCTGCAGTCTACACTCATCTCCAGGCCAGCGGTCACTCTTTCAGGGATGAAGATGTTCACATCCTTGATAGAGAGGAACAATGGTTTGAGAGAGGAGTAAAGGAGGCCATCTTTGTGAAAAGAAACCGTCCATCATTAAACAGAGGTGGAGGCCTCCGGGTTCAACTGTCCCCCACTTACAATGCTGTTATTGCTAGTATCACTCAGCCCTCTGTGAATAGCAAACAACCATCAGGGTGTTAACGATCCATCGTCAGGCTGATGGTCCTCCTTGATCATGTGAGCAGCTGGTTTCGGCTGTCATCAGCCAACTGGTTGATCCACTGTGAAGGGTGCTATTTATAAGACTGATGCCTGGTCCCCACCAAACTTGTCAGAACGCTCCTGCCGCCCCCTTTTGGCCGCTTGTCACGTCCCCACATAGCCACTGAAGACCGTCTGATGACGCGCACTAGGGGGAAGCAGAGGGGAGGGGGTCTAGCTTGTTTTCCGGGTCAGTTGTTTACTGCAGCTCCGACTACTGCAGCTCCGACAGTCTTTGGTGAGATTAAAACTTTTTTTATGTTTGGGGTGATCAAACGCTGGAGTGGACAGCTGTAACTGGTTAAAATGCCACGTTTCTTACCGGAGTTTGGTTCCAATTCATGGAGGCTCGTTGGGTAAGTTTAAAAAGTAAAAAAAAAGTCCCGTTGTCGCATAGCAGAGGCTCTCCCGACTGTTTGCTGGACGCGTCGAGCCACCAGAGATCGAATTTTATGGCGTTGGCGGCTCGACGCGTAGGTTGCTTTGGACGCGCACGTGCGCGCGAAGGGAACTGCAGCGTGCCGCCGTGCCGCTTTGATCACTCAAAACGCACCGCATCACAGTTTGCTGCAACTCCACGCGTCTCCTCATAGACTTTGAATGTAAACCGGCCGCTTCAGCCGCCCGACACCGGTGCAGTGGGTACCAGGCATAAGCTGAACACAGCTTCTGATGCCTGGTCCTCACTAAACGCATCAAAAAGCTCCCAACGCACCGTGTTTGCTGCTTGTCAACAGATGTCTGTTTCCACTGCAGACGCACAGTGGGAGGAGCGTGTGGCTCCCTTCCCGGTCAGATATGTGTTGTTTTTCTGTGCACCGAGCAGATAAAATCAGCTTCACGTGAGCCTCGTTAACACTTGAGTGGGTTTTCTACGAGCCAAACTGCAGCTCCAAAAGTCTTTGTTGAGATTAAAACGTTTTTTTTTTTAATGTTTGGGGGTGATGAACGCTTGAGTGGACAGCAGCAACTTTAAAAATGCCAGGTTTTCCTACCGGAGGCTGTTTTCGTCCACAGAAAGTCCCGTCGTTGTTGCCTCATCACATAGCAGAGTCTCTCTGTTGCTGCGAGGTTGCGAGCAGCAGAAGCAAGCATATTCTTGCTTCTGCTGCTCGGCTGCGCGATGCGTTGCTTGAAATGCTGAAGAGGCGCCGCGTCACGCCCCGCTGCTCCAAGATGTGCGGCCACATAGACTTTCAATGTAAAGTGGCTGCTTTGGCTGCGCGAAAAGCGTTTGGTGAGGATTCAGCATCAGACTGAGGAAGTCTTTCGGATGAAAGACGAAACTTTTCTACAGTTTTTTTGCTTTGTTTTGTTTTGTTTTTTGAATGTCCAGAGGACCAGACTTAGCTTTTTTGGGCCTTTTCCTAAACCTAACCTTACACTTGACCTAGAGGGCCAACCTTAAACTTAACCCCCTTACCCTTGGTGACTCCACACACCCTTACCCTTGGTGACTCCACACAGAGGGCTGTGGAAGCTCGGTGGTCTGTGGTTGTCAGAAAGGTCACCCAGCATAAAAACAATTGGCAAGTCTTCGTGTGAGTTAGTTCACTGTGGCGGCCCCTGAGGAAGGGAGCGGCCAAAAGAAGAAAAAAAAAAAGAATCTCTCAATTGTCAAACTGTCTCCCCTGTGTCACACATTTGTACAACGTTTGGACGACAGTCACCATAAATAATTACAATTTTATTCTGGAACTATCTCAGTACATTTTTGAGACTGTGCAACAAAACTGCAATTTCATGGCAAACCTTTACCGAAATGACACCAGGAGTTTGTGAGTCGTTTGATTTGCAGTGTTGTGTTGGGCAGCTGTGGCTGAATGGTTAGATCAGTCGTCCTCCAATGGGAAAGTTAGGGGTTCAATTCCACCATCAGTCACATGTTGAAGTGTCCTTGGGCAAGACACTGAACCCATCATTACATCTGACAAGTGTCCCGTCAGTGTATGAATGTAATAAAGCACTGATTATTCTTTGTAGAGTTCTAGTAGAGTGCTGTATGAATGGGTAAATGAGGCACAGATTTTGTTGTAGAGTTTTGAGTGTCTTGAATAGAAAGAAGCTACGTACGTACAGTCCATCTACCATTTGTGTTGTAGGTACAAACTTAACAAGATCACAACTAAAACTGTGCACCTTTTTCCACAGTTGTCTCAGAATGTTTAATCACTAGCTACTCTGCATCCAAGTGAAACATGGTTTAAGTTATTGATCACTGCAGTGTTTGCACACATTTCCCAACAACCCTCTCTTGTAGGAGTTATAAGGACTCTATAGTTGGCACAAATGTGTGAAAGCTGCACAAAGTGGTGCACTCGATCAGTTAAAATTGCTGCTAAACTGGATCACCAAGGGTATCAGAATGGTGCTGTGGAACAATATCTGTGCTTTCCACTGGTAGTTGGGTTTAAACAGAGCTTTTCTAGGAACAAAACTGGCCTTTCTCTGTTTTAACTATAGGTTTAGGCTTTTTATAGGGTTATTTTCTTCGTAGCCACCAAAGCAGCTACCCCCCTGGTTGAAGCGATTTGCTGCTCACAATGCCTCAGCTTAACCAGCTAGGTCAGGTCAAGTTGACTTAAACAATGGAGACTTTAGTGTCTCACCCAAAGCACAAAGCATTGCAATAACAAAGCAGCTCACTGCAAGTGGAGCAAACAATTCATAAAGTCGTGGCCTCAGTCCATAAATGTCTCGTCTAATCTGTTAGTTCTCATCAAGCAGAGCTTTTATCCGTTCAAGGATAAAAAAATAAAAAATATAAATCAATATATGGGAAAAAATTTGATCTTTATTTATATTACTAAATATCTTTCATAGTACATATAGCTTATTTGCTGATTTGATCATTTGACTAAAATGTTCATGCATCAGGACCAGTGTTGGGGTAGTTACCCAAAATAAGTAATTAGTTACACATTACTAGTTACTTTTAAAAAAAGTAACATATTACACTACTTAGTTACTCAGTTCTGAAAGTAACTTAGTTACATTACTTTTGGATTACTCTAATACTGTACCTGAGATTTAACCTGTATTAATTTTTATCTTTCAATAATGATATTAGAGATCTTTTTGACACTCATTTTTGATGAAAAAGTAAAACAGCAGTGCTACATAACAAGCACAATGCATATGTAAATGTGCCATTCAAAAGGTAAGGATTCAGGACTGAGGATACAAATAGAACAACAGCATTCTATAATTGGAAGGATGACAAGGATGAAGGGCTAGTTTTACTCTGCCATTTATTGTAATGTGTTGAGATCATTATAAAGTGTTGATTGTGTACTCATATTTTTAATATTGTAAACCTTAGACTGATATCTTAATGAACTGTGGAAGTTGAAGCTGAAAAAAACAAAACAACAACAAATGCACACAGCAACCGCAGTGTTAAGTAAATGCAACCAAGCGGTACACCGATGTCCCACGTCGCTGAGGGATTTTAACAGTGAATGTTTCCAGTTTTCAAGGTGAGTGTTTTTCTGGATTGGAACTGAACAGGGAATGCAAGTAAACCTTCATGTTTTTGGAGCAAGATGGTCAAGTGCGTAGGAGTTAACAAGGGTTTATTTTGTTATTTGTTTTGTTACTATTCTTTACCTGTCATTATGTATCTGACATTGTTTCCTGTCCTCTCAAACCCAGCTGGTCGAAGCAGATGGCCACTTGTCCTGAGCCTGGTTCTACTAAAACTGTCTTCCTTATGAGGGAGTTTTTTGTTTCCACTGTCGCCTTCGTGCTTGCTCAAAATGAAAGTTCTGTGATGGAGTTAAACTCAAAGCTGTCTGCTTCTTAGATAAATAATATTACATTATTATTTTTATATATGAATGTTTCTGTTCAGTGTCCCGAGATGACTTGTGTTGTGACTTGGCGCTATAGAAATAAACTGAATTGAATAGTTATTTTTTATTGTCTGAGGCAGCACAGAGTGATGGCATCTGCTTAGTTGAGGTAGCAGTTTTTTCACCAGGGGTCATGGTGGCTTTGGACACTATATACTTTGTAAATATTCTGGGGTCATCCCAAGAGCCATCCCTATCATTTGAGGGAACTATACTTTTAAGCAGATAAGTGTGGCCAGTTTCCATACATATATTGGGCTGGCCATTTTGGGTTTTGACATGGCAATGTTAATTGCCAATTTTTGACATTTCTTACGCCTAGATGCAGTCACACACCAAAATGGAAGTCAGCACATATTGCTTATTTTTCAAGTTATCCACTTCACTAGACATATATCTGTATAGTGGCAACTTGAATTTTGACGTGACAACCTTATTTTTGAAAGGAAACCTTTTTATGCCTGGATATGGCCACAAACCAAAATGGGAGTCAGTACCTTAGCTCATTTTTTTTTTGTTAATTTTTGAGTTATGTTATCACAACATGCATGGACGGACAGCATATTTTCAATCCCCACAGTTCGCTGTTTGTTGCTTGACAACAAATGGGA
>JBBPBX010007872.1:0-11100 GCA_038048925.1 Garcialebias charrua | reverse complement strand
AACCTGCTACCTTTCACAAAACCTTTTATGACCTTCGAAGTATGAGCAGAGAGAGTTCCTCATATGCCACTCGTCGCACACAGAATTAAACAGAAAAACAAAATCGTAAGTCTCAAGTATGTGGGGTATTGCTTTCTACATCTGTTGATTGATTGACTCTACATGATAAACAAAATGCATGGCATGAACAATGAAAGTTGCAAGATGGGTAAACATAAATCTGGTCAAATGCTTTTACCTTCTATACTAATCTTTTTCTTAAATCCAAGCTCATGCAAAATCTAAGAAATGAACAAATCAAAAACACAAATGGCTTCAATTTTTGTTACTTTCAGCAATGCTATTATATACCGGTAAATATGTTATCCCAGTTTTAAAAACGGAAACAGCACAATTCAGTAGTTACTGCTATTCCTTCACGGCAAGGATGTCACACTTGTTCTGCCAGTGCTTGTGGGTTTAATTAGTAACTCTAAATTGCAACTAGGTGTTTGTGAAAGCATGAATGGTTGTTTGTCTCATTAGTCTATAACCGTGTTTCCATCCATTTTCATTTCAAATTTTGAGCAAATTTTGGAATCTCGCAAATATGTAAATACAAATTTGGAAGCACACTCTCTCATGGCTGTCTCTCATTGCTCTCCATTTGAGTTCTCAGCCAAAAGAAAACTGAGATGAGTGCAAGCGCTCACATGAGTCTTAATAAGAATTAATAATTTATCTCAATGATATCTCAGCTTATCTCATGCCAAAATAAAGACAATTCAGGAAAAATAAAATTGAGATGGTTTATTCACATAATATTCATAATATTCAACTTACAAAATTTGTTGATTTCTTACACAAGTCATACTACTCAATGACAACTTTGAGTTCCAAAACTTAACCCATTCAACAACAATGTGCTCAAAACACACCTTTTTGAGACTTTAAAATGTGTGAACTTTCTAGATGTTAATATTTTACTGTCAAATTTATGATTTTCTGACAGTAGTGTGCAGGTTTCTTTTACTGCTACAATAGAGTTTTGCTTTGAATTATGCACAAAAGTCTTGGGAAGTGTAACAAAAACTGTTTTAACAATTGTTCAAGTCACACTTATGATACAGAGACACCTAATAATGAAAAACATTCATGGCACGAGTTCATATGGGTGGGTCGTGGGATTTTTCATAGTTGTTTTAATGATTGATCTTTATGGGAATGCTATACAAGCATTCACCGTATTGTTTACGTGTTTCTCTTTTTACTCGTTACTATACGTCTTCCATACATTTTGTTTAAAAGCATCTCATTCCAAAATTTTTGTGCTAACAATTCATATATCAAAGTTCCTTCGGGGCATTCTGGCTGTGACTTTTGATATTTCAGCTATTTATCTTTTAATAGCCATTTTGCTTTTCAGCCACTTTTTTTCCTATTGGAAATGAATGGAGCCGTTTTCAATACCCTTATTTAAAATCTTTCAAAATCTTTATACTGTAGCACCTTACACATTTTGTTCTGTTTCTGCTCTTTTGACTTTGCTAATTATTAACTGAACTAATTTTAGGATTTTTTTCTAATTACAGCTTTATTCTGCTATTTTAGATATAATTTTGCTTCTTTCTGCTTTTTTCTACTTTTGTGATTGTTTCTGCTAATTTGAGCTATTGGTGCTTCTTGCAGTTGCTTTATCTTTCGGCTATTTGCTGCAGTTTTAGCTAATGTTCAGCTGCCATTAATTAAAGTTAGCCTTTTTAAATCAAATTCTCATTTTGGTGGCTCTCGTTTGCTTTATGCTTAGTTTAGCAAATGTGTTCCTTTTACTTCTTTTTGCTTATATCAGCATGTTCAGCTTCACTTCACTTCACTTCAGCTGTTTTACTGCACATTCTAGCAATTTTAGCTATTTTACAACAAAATAATGTGATGTACTTGCGACCTGTCCAGGGTGTACCCCGCTCCTCGCACTGTGACTGCTGGATATGGGCCCCAGTGACCCTGAAAGGAAGAAGCCAGTATAGATAATGGATGGATACAACAAAATACAATATTTTTCTGCATACTTTAGCAAAACACATGCCAATTCAATTTATTTTGTTAAAATTAGCATGTTAAGCTACATTTGAGTTATTTTAACACCCATATTTGCTGTTTAAGCTATTTTATAACAAATTGTCCCTTTTTGTACTTGTAATCTTTTTTCTGCTAATTTGACATTTTTACATCCTTTTAACCATCTGGGTGCTAATTTCAATTTGTGTCAGCTACCTTTACCTTGTTTATGCCAAATTATTTTTTTTCTGCCATTTCAGCAATAATTCTGCTCCTTTCTATTGTTTTTCTGCTAACTTAAACCTATGCTGTCTGTCTCTCTGTGTGTCTGTGTGTCTGTCTGTCTGTCTAATTCATCCAACATTGCATTACCTTACTTTTAGAGAAGCAAGGGGACAATAGTTTTTCAGAGATTTCTTGTCTAAAATCAGTCTGTCAGGAGGTAGTGACAGAGTGAAGAAATATGTTTAAAATATATTGTTAGAAAAGTTACATACAGCTCCTTTAAGAGCAGAGAATCTGTGCTTCCTGTCCAAAATCATTCCCTCTAAAATGTTCAAACAATGCTTTGATGTAATTGGTCCTTCTGTTTTGTCATTTATCAACAGCTGTCTAACTTCAGGTTATGTGCCATCTGCTTTCAAACATGCTGTGGTCAGGCCTCTTCTAAAAAAACCAGGCCTAGATCCTACAGCTCTCTCTAATTTCAGGCCAGTTTCCCATCTGTCATTTCTATCAAAGGTCCTAGAAAAGATTGTTTTTATTCAACTTCAATCTTTTCTAGAACTCAACAACCTGTTTGAAAAATTTCAGTCAGGTTTTCGAGCTCGTCACAGCACTGAATCTGCACTGCTCAAAGTACAGAATGACATTCTTCTGTCTCTGGATGCAAAAAACCCTGCACTGCTGGTGATGTTAGACCTCTCAGCAGCTTTTGACACCGTCGACCATCAGGTACTAATCAACCGCTTGTCTCAGCAGGTTGGCCTCCAGGGAGCTGTGCTTGAGTGGTTCAAATCTTACCTGTCTGGGAGAACTTTCTCTGTCATGATAGGCGATCTGTCCTCCTCTTCATCAACCCCTCTGACCTCCGGCGTACCACAGGGATCTATTCTAGGGCCAGTCCTCTTCTCTCTTTACATGCTGCCATTAGGATCAATCATCACACGTCATAACCTGTCTTTTCACATGTATGCAGACGATTTACAAATCTATCTGCCAGTCACTCCCAACCCCTCACTCAGTTCAAACACTCTTGTCAACTGCTTAAATGACATTAAGCACTGGCTCTCTCAAAACTTCCTCCACCTAAACACAGATAAAACTGAATGCATTTTGTTTGGTGCACCTGATGACACCAGCAACATCCTTCCCTGTCCCAGTGTTGGTTTTCCCCTCCCCCACTTCAACTCGGTGGTCAGAAATCTTGGAGTGCAGTTTGACTCCAATTTAAAGTTTGATAAACAGATCAGTTCTGTTGTCAAGACCAGCTTTTTCCAACTCCGTCTGCTCTCCAAAGTCAAGTCATTTCTTAGTCGTGGTGATCTGGAGAAGGCCATCCATGCCTTTGTGACCTCCAGACTTGACTATTGTAATGCTTTGTATCTTGGCATTAATCAATCCTCCATCTCCCGTTTACAGCTTGTACAGAACTCTGCCGCGCGCTTTTTGACCAACACACGAAAATATGAACACATCACTCCTGTCCTGTCCTCTCTACACTGGCTCCCAGTTCAGTTCAGGATACAGTTCAAGTTGCTGCTGTTTGTTTTCAAAGCTCTGAATGGACTTGCTCCCCTCTACATCTCAGAACTTCTGAAAGCCCATCAGCCTGGCAGGGACTTACGATCTGCCAGTCAACACCTGCTGGAGGTGCCTCGCTCGAGGTACAAGCAATGGGGAGACCGGTCATTTTCTGTTGCCGGCCCAAAAGCCTGGAACAGCCTCCCCCTTGAGCTGCGTGCCACCTCTGATCTGACTCTGTTCAAAACCAAACTGAAGACCCACTTGTTCAAAAAAGCTTTCAGTGTGTAACTTTTATTATTTTGTATTTTAGTATGTAGCATCTTTATTTCAATTGCATTTTTATTTCACTTGTTCAAAAAAGCTTTCTGTGTGTAACTTTTATTACTTGTGTTATTTTAGTATGTAGCATTTTTTATTTCCATTGCCTTCTTTTATCGCTGTGGTTTCTTATTCTATTTTCATTGATCTATTGTTCCCGTTTATTTTTCTTTTTATCCTGTTAAGCACCTTGGTCAATGCAAGGCATTGTGGAAGGTGCTATACAAATAAAGTTTATTATTATTATTATTATTATAAAATCATAATTTGAACTCTGAACTCTTGGCGGGCGGGCACATCCATGCTAGAGGGCAGGGGGTGGGTTATACCAACACTGTCATTAACTTGCATAGTAATATCTTTAAAAAGGGGATTACAACAGGCATAATATTTAATGTAGAATTTATAGTTCTACTATGACATTATTATGCACATCATTTTCGCTTTTTATAAGCTTGAAACAGACTGCTATGTTCTGCACCTGTTTCCCCCCCCCCTCCTTGCTCTCATTTGGTTGCGTCTGTTGGAGTCTTGCATCGTCACAGCAGTCAGCAGAGAGAAGCAGCACGTGGACCAAACTCAGCTAAGGTAATGAGACATTTTTATTTTTATTTTATCAAATTCAGATTGTTTCCAGTTTTGAATTACTGCACTCATTACAGCCTGGTGACCATGTTTTGTTTAATCAATTCTAATAGTGCACCGTGAGTCGTTAGCTGCCTTAAAACATGCTAGCTAAAAATAAAAACATGCTAGCTTGCTAGTTAGCTTGATGCTAATGAGGTTAAGAAATGACCATAGTTATAGTCTAAACGGACAATTTTATATTTTCTGTTGATAAAACCATTAAAATATTAGAATTATTTTATTGAATTCCAGTTTAGTTTATGAAATTAAAGCCAACAGGAAAAAACAAAACGTCTGAAAGGTAATGGCATGATCTATATGTACATTTTTTTAATGATATAACTTGTATATTTATTTTAAGATTATTTTCAGACAAATTATGACAAAAGACGTTGAACTAGGTCAGGATGAAGTTAACTTTATAGGGAATGGGCCGCTCCGGTATCGGTATTCTGGTTCGATACCAGTATAATTTACGTATCAGATTTTTCTGACCCGACCTGCAGAGATCGATCCACGATCACGTGAGGACTTAGTGAGCAGCACTGTAGCTAACAGCTGTTGACGTATGAAACTATCCGTCCCAGAATTCGTTATTTGGTTCACTTTAGATCAGAAAGGAGAGATACACTGAAAATACAACAAACGCACGTAATTTAAAGTTCCAAAAACCAGTTTAATTATAAGTTTGAAAAGTCACAGAATACATTTGTTCTATTTTCTAAAAGCCATTACATTTGTTTTAAAAGACGTGGACAGTGAGAGAGAGAGAGAGAGAGAAGGGAGAAGGGAGGGAGAGAGGGGGAAAAAGAGGGACAGGGAGACCCCGCATACGACCTTGGTGGGCTGCTTTTCCCATGGCCGGCTCCTTGCATTGACTGACGGAGGAGGAAAAACCCATTGCTTTTATTCTTTTGTAGGGCGTTGCCTGCTCTTCCACCAACAAGAAGAAGTTTCTGCTTTTTTCAGCTCATACGAGAGCTAACGAGGGGGAAGGGTGGCTGAAGAGCCACACAGAACAAGGAGACTTCCAGTGACTTCCTTACAGAGTCATATATCTTAAAGTCATAAAACTGACAGACAGAGAGGCGCCAAAAGTCTCTTCCCAAACCAATCAGATCCAAAGTGAGCACTTCTTCAGAACCAGACATGCTCACATCCTGTGTCCCCTCAGCAAATTCTCACCACTCTACAAGAAAAACTGATCATCTGAACACCATGTGAAAAACCCCTTAAGACAAATATATTTTTTATTTCATAACAATCCCCCTTTGGACCTCATTTATCTGAGGTCCATCCCAAAAGAAATAAAATCACACCTAATAACGCAGCTAAGCGCATATATCCACCTTATTCTTGGGGGTGTCACTGTAGAAACGAAGGCATGCAGCAGCACCCGCAAGTTATGAGTATGCCTAAGAAAATAGCCAATGATACCATTATAGATACAAACACCTGTTTCCGGGGACCGAAGATCTTTACCAGCCAATTGTCCAGTGGGTCGTCCAGACCCGAATGAATTTATTAATATGCAAATTGTAGAATATAAGGAAATATATGCAAACTATGAACGATATTAATAGTAAGCGCTTCAAGATATTGCAGAGTTATAAACCTTAAGTTTCCCAGTTTCCTCCTCCAGCAGCAAGGCAGTATATCTCTCTTGAACACACAAAAATAGAGAAAGAACACAAGATTTATATCATCATCACAGAAACATTAGTATACTTTTTACACGTACTCAGGGGCATTCCCCTTGGGTGCTCGGGGATATTGAATCCTCCTATGTCCCCGAGTTTTCTTCGTGTAATGTGAGACTCTAATATGTAGTGTTTTTATCGTTCTAGGTGTC
This sequence comes from Garcialebias charrua, assembly GCA_038048925.1. Classification (NCBI taxonomy): domain Eukaryota; kingdom Metazoa; phylum Chordata; class Actinopteri; order Cyprinodontiformes; family Rivulidae; genus Garcialebias; species Garcialebias charrua. The sequence continues at coordinate 4,520 of JBBPBX010007872.1, read as the reverse complement.
TGTTCTATGTGTGCATATTCCAGCACCGAGCGGCCCCATAAAACAGAGTCCTTCTGGGCCCCGCACGCAACTATACCCGGCTACTTTCGTCTATCAAGGCACGAGAGTTCGAATGCGACCTCTTCTTGTCGTCCAGCCCAATCTTTTAGCTCCTTCCTGGTTCACGGGTTGGAGCACACTGAACCGTGTGGATCCCCTGGCATTGACACGCACTGCCTGTGGTGTGAGTTCAGCGACCCCACACGGGTCCGTACTTGACCAGGGCTGTCTGGTCTTGCCTCCCCTGGACTCCGTTGAGAAAACTCCCTCAGCTGGAGCATTTCCAGGAACCACCTATCATAAACAGAATGTGCCACAGCAAACAACACCCAATCAATTATAAATCAGTAGTACAAAGAATGAATCATGCATGTTAGTTGGTTTGGAAGAGGCTTAATCTTCATTAGGGTTAATTATGAGTAGTTTTAAGGCGGTTCATACTTACAAAAAATACTGTACCTTTTCACTCAGCTTATAGCAGAAATTACACACATAAAAATAACATCACAAGCGGCGGCAGAGCATAATTAAAAAATAACATAGCAAGCGGCGGCAGAGCATAATTCACAAAACATTGTGCACCTGTGGTTCTATACACATTTTCCCTAAGTCAATAAGTCACATGTCGTCTAGTCAAGTCAATGGCTATAAATCTACAGAACCACCATATCCCTCTGATCAGGTCCACTTCAGGTTTGAGTGGTTTTGAGCCTGCAGGCCAGGAAACATTTCCAAGGGGCGTCCCCCTCCTGCTTCACACACATTTCACAGAGGGGAAAAAACAGTGTTGTTAATTGCTCATTTGAAATATGCTTGCATCAATACTCCTTCCCCCATGCCATGATTAAAGAAAATAAAACGTTCAAGAACGATGCCGCCTCAATATCAACGCAAGTGAACTTTGTTTATAACGCCAATTTATCAGTTATCCTTATTATTCTTTGTATACTAAAATGTATTTACCATCTTTTAGTTAATTAGTTATTTCTAGGAACATTTTCGGCCTAGTTGTTTCTAGGAAACATTTACAATCTAGTTATTTCTAGGGACCAATTTCAACCTTTCTATTTTTAGAAACATCTGTCAACCTCTTAACCCCCTTTTGAAACAAAACTCTACCTTGTTTCAATTATGCCAAAGTTATTTGGTTAATAAATTGGAAATTGTGTCTAAATTTACCATCCTTTAACCTTAGCACTAGTGTCAGATGTTTCCTAAACCTCTGCCTATTGCCACCAGTAATTTGGTTTTCACAACCATATAGCTAACAGTAATCTACGATATCATCTCATTTTCTTTAAAATTATAATCATTTACCAAAATGTACCCCTTGTGACACATCAGAATCCCAACATGCACTCCGCCAAGGATAACTGCAAAAACAAAAATATAAAAGTTAACTCGTTTTGGGGCCAGGAGCTAGGATCATTTCCCTTGCTCCCCTTCAGCTTCACCACAGTTACAAGAACCAGAAAAAGCAAGTCGTCAGATCCACCTGAGCATAGTATAACTGAGAATCATGAGGCCTGCGCTGGCAGGCCCTAATGTGCCTATGTGTTTTATTAAAAATTTATCATAGCAGCTGTAGTTTTGATCCCGGCCACTAAGATCAACGACAGATCCTCACAGATCAATATGGGGTGTGGCCTTTGCTGGTATGAGTGACTTCAGGACCATTTGTTCTCTTGTCTGTTTGGAGAACGTGTTCAGCTTTCTCTTGTTCCAGCCCCCAGTGAGACGTTCACTGGGTTCTGATTCTCGTCCGGACCCCCAAATCCGGACCGTATATCCTGGCCATTTGTGTCTGATGACCATGTTTCGACAGTTCTTTGAGAAAGTCTTTGCCTCTGCTCGGCTGAAAGTTTTTGTGGACAGTCTTTTGTTCTTTCGGTGCCTTTGTTGTTTTCAGTCGTTCCTTGCGTATGCCCCTCAAAGTTCTTTGAGCAAGGTTGCATATGAGTTTGTTCTTCAGTTTCTGGACACACCTTCATATTAAATCTGATCCGATCTGATCAATAACCACAGTAGCCGAGATTCAAAAGTCAGATGCTGCATGTGTTTTGGCAGAGGCCTATCTTAATGCATATTTACCATTATGTGTTCTGTAAAGATGAGGTGGGATTCACAAGACTCACTCTTGTTCCATCAACACTGTTCAATGAGGCTATTTAAAAAATTGAAAAACTAAAAATTTAAAAAAAATCATTAACAGACCGGGATTAGAGCTGTCATCGGGCCGGAAATCCACGGCCCTACCCTACCCGATCCCTTAGTTTAATTACCCAAGCCCGAGGGAGCCCGCTGATTTCCTAGAAATCACCGCCCGACCCGACCCTACCCGATTAAAAAAAAAACAAAAAAAAAAAAAAAAACACTACGTTTATTTATTAAGCTTTTACTGCGTTCTCCCACTCAGCAAAAGAACTTGATGTTGTTCTTCTGTGTTTTGATGGAGGAGGTGTGAGCGCGCTGCTCGCAGTGACTTTTGAAGCTTCAGGAATGTCAGGAATGCGGCAACTTGTTCCGCCGCAGATGAGAGCAGTGTGCGGACGTGAGCGTGCACCTGACGCACGTCAGCTGGTGACATAATTTTGAGCTTGTTAAAGTTAGGCCACAGAAATAATGCAACTCTGTGCAAGTCGTGGATAATAATTTTGCGCTCCAGCACTTCTGCATGTCGCGCAGAAACACCTGCTGCGGAGAGTCTGTGTGTGAGGACTGGCAGTGTTGCTTCAGTTTCTCATTCCAGAGACAAACCAGGTTGGTGGGATATTTGTCACCCTCCAGTTCTCTCTGTGCACGGTAAAATGGTTCGAGAAATGTCACTAAAAAGTCCAGCATGTCGGGGGAGACGCTGTCCAGGCGCGCGCTGCGCGCCTGCTCTCTGGCTGAGTTTGCGCAATTAAGTGGCTGCGCTCAGTGCGCTGCGGTTTTCACCATCTAAATTCACTCTATTAATTATTTCCTCATCAATAAACTTACTGCCTTATATTCTTTACAAGCAGATTAAAACAATTTTATATTGTGTGCATTTTTATTTAGTTTTGTTTGTGCTGTATGATTAAAAAAAACCACATCAAAGCCCGAGCCCGACCCGCGGCCCGCCAATCAAACGCAAAAATATGGCCCTACCCTACCCGAAGTCGGGTAGGGCTCGGGTAGGGTCGGGCTCGGGCAAAGAAACGACACCTCTAACCGGGATCAAATTAATTTTCTGTTAACAATCTTTATTATGGAACCTTCGACGGAGGCATCTTTTAATCTGATCTGCACAACAGATCCAAAACATTAGTTTACCTAAAAGTGAAATAATCAATTTAACCCTGAAATCAAAAAATACTGTAGCCTACTTTTATTTTAGAAAATATAATTTACGGTCTTCTAAGACCCCCTTGCTAGTATACAGTCTATGATAATTAGCAAATTCCTTGAGCCTCCTAAGACCTGCCTTCTTGTTGGATTTATTTATGTATCGTGTATATTTTCATGCCCTCCTAAATTGACAATTTGAAATTATTAAGCTCAGTGGCTCATTTATTCAAAGTAAAAATATGGGCTCTTTCATTTTGGCCTGTTGTTCCAGGTATATAACTGTTAGTCCAGGGGTGTCAAACTCATTTTGATCTGGGGGCCGCATACAGCTTAATCTGATCTCAAGGGGGTCAGACCAGAATACTCATTCCAAAAGTCCACTTTTGTCTTTATATTAGTGCAAAGAATAAAGAAATTATAAAAATATTAACATTAAATTAATTGTCCTTTTACATTTGTACTCAGTTTAACATTTAAGTGCATTACATATTAAAGAAATGATCAGTGATTGCACGTTTTAAAACATTTATTCAACAAACTGTTTTGTTAAATACCCTGATGCATGCTCCATAATCCATGTAGAGAAATCTAAAAAAGCTAAATCTGAGCTTCTGGACATACAAAAAAACAGTTCTGTTAAAACCCTTTCCTGCATGTTAAAAGTACATCAAAATTTAGAAATGAATGAATTTTAAATCCATTTTCCACATCTATAAATATGTATTCATTTAAGACCTGTCTGTGAGGGCTACTCCCTCCTTAGCACTTTGAGATTTCCATTAATGAAAAGTGCGTTATATATTGAATTCATTACTATTATTATTATTATTATTTATTCTTCAAACCCCAATCTGTCCCCTTCTTTTATTCATCTGACTCCAAACAGTTATTAAACTCTGTACCTGCATCCCTTTACTTTTATTAAATGTTTCAGAACGAATAACCCAACTGGATGACTAAATTAAAAAATAAAGTGACTCCGACCCGTTTTTGGTTTTTTCTAGAAATTATTATGCTCCTGTCTGCAGTACCTTTTTTCGTCCATCAGGGGTCTCCATTATACTCAGGCTCAATGTTGCCAGCTGTACGATAATTTTCGTATTTGTACGATAATTTTGCCCTCTGTACGATCAATAATCCCGACAAAGGCCAAAAATACAATAATTTCG
>JBBPBX010007871.1:42556-57938 GCA_038048925.1 Garcialebias charrua | reverse complement strand
TGCATCTTGTTATCACTGGCTAATATGCATAAGACTCTGATGCATTAAGTCCCACTCATTACCATTCAGAGGACCATCTCATAGGTGTGCCAAGCAAATACACTCTACAACACGTCGCATGTTAAATAAAACACACGCCCATAAACAAGACTGGAAGTGACTGTGCACATGCACGTTGAAACATGCACTGTGACATGTTCAAACAAGCAGGCATGTGTTCGGTCGAGCGTATAGACTCCTAAAAATGTACACACAGGCTCTGACAGTGGACATCCATTAAGGAGGACACACATTGTGCAACTCCACTGACAGAAGGTCCAGTTTCCTTCCACTGGGGGGCAGCTTGGTCGGTGCCAACAACTGGCCATACTGGTGGGAGCTGGGTGACACCACACGGGTCCTCAGATGGAACTCTAATAGATTTTCACTCATTGATCAAGACAAAGAAAGCTCCGTGGAGCATTCAACTAACTTCAGTCAGGTCATCTGGACTGAGACGTTTCCTCCTTCATACGAAGACGTTTCCTCCTTCATACTCCTTCATCCCTCGTTAACTCCTCTAACCCCAAATTTACACTACATGCGTTCCGGCTCCGCTCCAGTCCGACCTCCGCAGCAAATACGCACCCATTATAATCAATGAGAGCGTTTACACTGGCTCCGCACGGCGGCGGCGAGCGGACGGCAGTCCGTCAAAATTAGAACCGATCCTATTTCTGCCGGACGCCGGAGCTGTGCCGGAGTCAACTTTTAAAGATTACGTCGCACCAACAGGAAAAGGAACGAGCACAACATCCGTATTTACAAAATAAAATCACCACGGGCGGACTAATCCTAGCTCTATACGGATTTATTTGTACTCACCCATTACAGAGCAAATGTCCTGAAAATATCTCAATGCAAAAAACAATCAAACAGCGAGGCAGTCTCTACTGTTGTTCTCCTTCTTCCACCGAATGAATTGTTTTGTTCTGACTTCCTTATTTATCACTTGATTTATCGCGTGATCTCGCAATTCCCGCGCATGCGTCTCGGAGCGGCGCATCCAGGCGGACCGGAGCGGAGGTAGTGGAAACTGGACTTGAAACGCTCAGCTGCGACCTGCGGGGCGTAACGCATGTAGTGTAAATTGGGCGTAAGGCAGCCATGCCAACGTGGTTCAAATCACCAAAGAAGAAGTCCTTTGAATGAAGGATGAAACGTCTCGGCAACAGTCCTCCCTGACCTCCCTAAATGGTTTTAAGAATCTTTTGGAATCCTAGCAAAAACCATTGCAGATATGTTCCTGTTTTTGATTTTGTACATCTACCTTGTGGTGTTTTGCTAGTTTTGATACTTTGCATTTCACTTTCTATTTCTCTCCTATGTTTTTTTTTTCTTTCTGTTGTTTGTTGTTTAAGGAAATTCTACCATTGCTGTTCATTAGGGATGTCCGATAATATCGGTCTACCGATATTATCGGACCGATATTGGCATAAAAATGTAAAATCTCTACATATCGGTATCGGTTTCTCTTCCAATAACAAACGTCCGATAAAATAACTGCTGGGTTTGGCAACCTGGCAACAACACTTGGGGTCCAGAGACGTTTACCGGCGCTCGATTGGTGACAGTGGCTAGCCCACTCTTGCTAACGGTTACACTCTTCAACGCTAAATGCTAAGCGGACCCAGAGACACCAAACCGAACCGACGGCCGGGAGCTCGCCTCGATGTCCGCCTAGCAGCCTAAGATGTCGGATGGACACCCAGCTAACGTGGAGAAGCAGCTCCGACAGCCTTTTTTGGATGGATGGACTCGTTAGCATGGAGCTAACGAGTGCAGGTCTAATGGCGGCGGCTAACAACAGTAACGCGGTCCACCAGAACCGAACCGACGCGCGGCGGCCGGGAGCTCGTCTCGATGTCCGCCTAGCACCCTAATGGTACATCCAGACCGAACGCGATTTCAACTGCAGGAGCGTTCAGTTTACATGCAAAGTCAATGGGGGACGCACCTCCATGCGCCTCCTGGCGTCTTGCGTCACGTCGCGTGCGTGTTGAGCGTGCTGGAGAGCGTTTTTCGTGCACGTGAACCCGCGTCAGCCTCCAAAGCCCGCCTCCAACATGCTGAAGATTTCGCCGTTCAAACTTTCAATCGCCGCTCAACTCTACCCGATTGGTTGGTGTGTCAACCAATCAGGGAGAGTCGGGGGAGAAGAGAGGGGGTCAGGGGGAGAGTCCCTATGTGACGCGGAAACCAGTGACGCGGAAACCATTGCGCATGTGACGTATTGTTTGTGGAACACAGAAAAAACCCGCGGAGTCATGGAATATGGAAGAGAAACTCATTGTAGCTGTGTGTTCGCGACAATTCCTTCACGACCAGTCAAGTCTGCTCCACAGAGACAGAAATAAAGAGCTCCTCGCCTCGCGGAGTGCATTGACGACTCGGTACACCGGTAAGCTCCTCCCACACACCCCGCAGCAGCAGGGTTGCCAGATAAACATGAATTTTTTTTTTTATTTTTTTTTTACCCCTTTTCAGTGCAAATGTTCACTAAACTCAACACACTATTAATCTTATCAGACCCTCACGCAGCAAATATGACAGTTTGGGTAAAAAAAATAAAAAATAAGCAACAGTACTAGATGATTCATTAATTCTTATCTGGCAACCCTGCGCAGCAGTTTTCGCAGCAGTTTCGTTTCTGGCATTTTGGTCTGGACACAAAGTGCGTCCACTTGCGTGCGTGTAGAGCTTTTTTGCAGTTGAAATCGCGTTCGGTCTGGATGTACCATAAGATGTCGGATGGACACCCAGCTAACGTGGAGAAGCAGCTCCGACAGCCTTTTTTGGATGGATGGACTCATTAGCACGGAGCTAACGAGTGCAGGTCTATGGCGGCAGCTAACAACAGCTAACGCGGTCAGCTTGTTTTGGATGAACGAACACCGCGGAGAAACGGCTTTCGGTAAGTTTATTAAAGTAAACTCTTTTTATGGCTTCAAATGTATGGACTTAACAAGCTAACAGTCCTTCCTCTAAACAGCAGGAGCAGCACAAGGTACGGAGCTCCGACGTGCTCGGACGTGCAAACAGATGAGACAAGTTGATCAGCTCAAAGTAAGCAATTATATTTTTATTTATCTGTTTTGTACTGTACCTGTAAAGTACTGTTTTTTTATTATAGTTATGGCCAGTTAAATGGGCTCATCAATCTTTCAGTCTAATTCAACTGTGTAAAGGACTTTATTTTCTAATCTGAAAGGTCTGGACTGAAACTGTGTGCCTTTCTGTTTTTATTGCACACCACTTTGATATACATGTAGCATCTTTTTGATTTTGCTCATATGGAGCAGGGCTGATTGAGCCGAGTTTATCATTTCAATGACTGTATGGCCAAGTGATGGGCAGCCAAGGCTGTCCATATTTGTGCACTTTTGTTTCTTTTCTTTGCAGTTTACCTCATTTCTCAAGTGTTGTTTGTACCTCATAGAAATGTGCAGTTTTCAAAATGTTATTGTTGCCAGCCACATTTTATTTAACAATGAAAAATTATAGTTGGCTGTACATTTTACTTGTTATTTTAGTTGACATTACATGTTCCAAGCACTTTTACAGCTACAATGTTTAAGTCAAATTTGTCCTAGCTATAGTGGGTATTGTCAGGATTATCTCAGGGAGAGCATGATCCAACCTATTGTTTAATTTATTTTTTTAAATAAATATGGCAGTTTTTCCATAACTTCAGTTGAAATGGTTCTTATTTTCTACAGACTGTTTGCCTATGGAATGTATCCAGTGGGGCAACACAATAAAGCAGACAAAATGTCCCTGACAGGAGATATATAATTTCACCTTAATATCGGTTTGTAATATCGGTTAATATCGTAATCGGAAATTAAGTGTTAAACAATATCGGCATATCGAATATCGGCAAAAAAGTCAATATCGAGCATCCCATCATTCTTTAGTTTGCAGCAGGTCGCTTTTGTAAAAGAGTCCTCGAGGCTCAATGAGATTTACCTGACTAAATAAAGGTTGAATGAATGAATGAACAAAAGAAACCGTCCAGATGACCTGACTGAACATTGTTGGATTTATACCTGGATTAATGAGCATGAACTTTGATGCACTTTGGAGCATGTCCATCCATCCATCCATTATCTTTACTCACTTCTTCCATTTTGGGTCATGGGGGTCGCTGGTGCCCATATCCAGCAGTTACTGTGCGAGGGGCGGGGGACACCCTGGACAGGTCTCCAGTCCATCACAGGTCCACATAGAGACAAACAACCATTCACTCTCTCTCTCTCACCTAGGGACAATTCAGAGTTACCAATCATCCTAACATGCATGTTTTTGGTCTGTGCATGCACGGAGAGAACATGCAAACCTCACCCGGAAAGACCCCCTGGACCAGGATTTGAACCAGCTACCTTCTCGCTGAGAGGCTCTTTGGAGCATGTTCTTTTTTAAAATCTTCACAACAAATACATGTTATTCAGATTGAGCAACTGTAAATAACTGTTTTTATTTGCTAGTTGAAATGGTCAAATTGTAAATTCAGATTCAGATTCAGATTCAGATTCAGTTTATTATCGCCATTGTCAATGAACAGGATTCACAGACTAGGAATTTGCTTCGGCATAACGGTGCATAAAATATAAAAACATAAGACACAAAAAACATAGACCATAAAACATCAATACAATCAATACAATATTCAGTGAACAAAAACTACTAAGAAACAGCGCAATTAGAGTGGTGCAATCAAAATACAGTGATACAGTGATTCCCAATCAAAATACAAAGAACAAATACAAAATACAGCGACCAAGGCAAGTTATGAGGTAGTATGGTTATGAGTGTTCAAGAGTCTGACAGCAGAGGGGAAGAAACTGTTTTTATGGCGGGAGGTTCTGGTCCCAATTGACCGAAGCCTCCTGCCTGAGGGGAGTGGTTCGAACAGACCGTATGCAGGGTGAGAAATGAAAAATTAAGTACCGTATTTTTCCGACTATAAGGCACAATATCAATGAACGGGTCTGTTTTCATACATAAGGCGCACCAGATTATAAGGCACATTAAGCAAAACAAAACAGTCACATAAGTCAAACTTTATTCAACTAGTTCACAATAACCACATAAAATGGGTTTGAGGTCAGTAAGCACAACCAGAATAAGGCACACCGGATTATAATGCTCACTGTCAATTTTTTTGTTTTAATTAAATGATTTTAAGTGCGCCTTATAGTCCAAAAATTATGGTACTTAATCTTTGATGACATAAGCATTGTGAATTTAAAACTTCAGCAAAGTATTGTTTTGTCCTGATAGATCTGTCTGTATCTCAGACTCATTGTGTATTGAGCCAACAAGATGTGAAAGTAAAAAACACTGGAGGCTAATTTGAACAAAAAATGACTCACTTAAGTTCCACTTGAGTCCCGTGGTCACGGTTTGGCAGGGTCCACCTACTGGAATGAGGCTGCACCAGTCCCCCTCCAGACCAGTGTTCACTCCCAGTCTGTGGTTGCCCTGTTGGCACACAACATGAAATACATAAATTACTGTGTACACATTAAAGCAAAGTGAAGAATAAAAAGAGAATACAAAATACGGAGCAAGACTCCTTCAACCCACATTGAAAAGTGCAGCTTTTCCACAAGGAGCTTACGGCTCTTTCAAATATATATTATCATTCTTGTCAAAACTTTAGCACATTTTCAGGGTTTAAACAGCTTTTGTCAATTATAATTTTAATTATTCTGCTGTCTGCCGCAGAGAGTCAAACAAGTTGCAAGCAGCTTTGAGTTTGATAAACACTCATTTTGAACAAAAGGTTCAGTATAGAATGAAGTATAATGACATATTACTGTTCCCTAGAAGAAGAAAAAAACTACTGGTATGTGTATTGTTTAATGGTGTCTAAAAGACCGAAGATGTGTTTATGATGGATGGTGACAAATATTACCTTTTTCCAAACTACCTCTATGAGAAATAATGACTTAACATAAAGCAGAAAAAAAAAATCACACCAAGTAAAGCTAAAATGTAACTTCATTTTCTATGAGGACAATCCATCCATTCAAAGATTCAATGGTTTTTTTTTCAATTGTCATACCAGCTCACATTTTCATGTTTATGGTACAAAATTCTGAGACAGGTCCAAGATCAAGAAGCCTAACAATTAACAAATAAATAAATACAGAGAGTACAAATATATACAAAATAAACAAAGTTATAAAAAGTAAGATGAAGCTTGAGTTCAGCAGTCTGACAGCTGCAGAGAACAAACTGTTTCTGAGCCTGGTGGTTGATCTGAATGCTCCTCAGTCGCCTGCTTGAGGGGAGGGACTGGAACAGACTGTGTGCAGGATGAGTGGAGTCCTTCATGATGCGGAGCACCTTCCCCCTTCATCGTGAAGTGTAGAAAAAGTTCAAAGTGGTGGTTAAGGCTGATCCCCCCAGTTTGCAGCCTTAACCACCTCTGCAGAGCCGTCCTCTCAGCAGCAGCTGTCGTGCCACACGGTGATAGAAACTCCTCAGGACAGAGCTACAAGTCCAGCTCTCTGCAGCTTCCTGAGGAACTAAATACACTGGTGGGCCTTCTTGACCAGACAGGAAGTGTTGGATCTCCAGGTGAGGCCACTGAATAAATGCACCCCCAGGTACCTGTAGCAGGAGACCACCTCCACAGCTGCTCCTTCGATGTGTAGGGGATGAAGAGGATCCTTGTCCCTTCTGAAATCCACCACCATCTCCTTGGTCTTCTTCACATTGATGCAGAGATTATTGTCTCTGAACCACTGCACCAGGTGTTCCACCTTCTCTCTGTATTTGGACTCATTGTTCGTGATGCGTCCCACTACTGCCGTGTCGTCTGCAAACTTCACTGTATGGCAGCTGGGGTGTCTAGCCGAGCAGTCGTATGTCAGCAGAGTGAACAGGAGGGGGCTCAGCACGCAGCCCTGGGGTGAGCCAGTGCTGAGGGTGATGGAGGAGGAGACGATGTTGTGGATCCTGACAGTCTGAGGTCTGTTGGTCAGAAAGAACAACATTCATCCATCCATCCATCCATCCATCCATATCCCTTTCTTCCTTTTTGGGTCGTGGAGGTCACGGGTGCCCATGTCCAACTATCACTAATGCGAGAGGAGGGGGACACACTGGACAGGTCTCCAGTCCATCACAGGGACACATAGAGACAAGTGAGACAAACATCCATTCACTCTCTCTCACTCACCTAGGGACACTTTAGAGTTACCAATCAGTCTAACATGCATGTTTTTGGTCTGTGGGAAGAAACCGGAGTACCCGAGGAAAATCCACGTAGCACAGAGAGAACATGCAAACTCCACCCTCAAAAAAGCCCCCGGCAGGGACTTGAACCTTGGTGACCTGCTCACTGAGAGGCAGCAGCTCTACCAACTAATCCACCGTGCCGCCCTCTATGAGGACTAATGAGAATAAAACAGATAGTGGAATGAGAAACGGTCAAAAGAAAGTTTCTCTTCTTCACAGAACACACAAGATACATGTCTTTGGTATGAGGAATCTGTGTGGTTGCAGGAATATGTTAACAAGTACAGTATGTACTATGCATATCAAGTCTATAAATACATGAATGCTACTGCTGCTGCACTTTAAAACAAACTCAGTGTTTACAATCATCTAAAATACAGTGCCACAGACAAACACTGCCAGGACAGAAACACAAGACTTTAAACATGTGAGATGCTAAAAAATGGTTTTCTTTGTTTTACTTCCTGGCGCTGCAGAGCCTGATGAGAGGAATAATGGGAAATATCAAAGATTTTAAGCTTTTTTGTTGTTGTTGAGGAACAAACGTGAGGTTGTTTTCTAATTATTTTACCCAAGCATACTATTGTTGTGTTCATTTGTCAGTATGAGGGGAAAAACAAATAGGATGAAAATGCACTTGTGTCTCTAACCACAAATGTGTGAAAAAGGCCTGACTAAGAATATATTTGTCGTTTAGTTGCAGAGATGACTTTACCCTAAAATAAATATGTTTTACTTTAAACGTCAAGACATACAGAGTCATACATTTAAATAATGAAAAACATCACACTAAATAAATAAAAAAATAAATGTCACATTTTTGTCATCTGTGTATGTTTCCCATACTTGACAGACGAAATTGGTCTCTGCATTTAACCCAACCACCACCAGGTGGTGCAGTGAGCAGCCGTAGTCAGCGCCCGGGGAGCTGGGGAAAATAGATGTGCACTCATAGACACCCCAAGGTGTGCCGTGGCCGGGGTTTGAACCTGGGTCCTTCGGATCCCAAGTCCGATTCCCTAGCCACTACACCATCAATGATTAAGAAACAAATTATTAATAATAAAATGTATCAACAATGTCACTATGTTGTTGAGTTGCAAGAAACTCCTTCATGTTCTCTAAATCAACATTATGTCACGATCCGTTTGTGTGAACCCAAAAAGCAGGCAAGATGATCGAAGCAAGAGATGTATTTCAAAAATAAAACTTATTTATTTTCAAACAACACAAAAACAAAAGCCGGCGTGGCGGCAAAACCTTCAAACAAAGACTTTAGGCAGGCAGGCAAAAACAGAGGACCGTGATGTCTGTGACCAGAGCTGGAACCAAAGATTCAACAACAATGACTGAGCAGGTTGGAAGGGGATCACTGGAGACTAAATGCAGGGCAGAACAGGTGTAAGGAATGAAAGTGATTGCTAAGGCTGAGGGGGTGTGGTGAACTGTTGATTGACAGGAGGGCAGGGCATGAGCAGAAGGAACAAGTAGAAATGAGCAGATGAGCTGAAGTGAAAAGAAAGGACAGAAACAAAGTAAAAACAAGACAAGAGGGCATGAGCAGAAGGATGAGTAGAAATGAGCAGATGAGCAGAAGCAGGCTGAGGAGGAAGTGAAAAGAAAGGACAGAAACAAAGTAAAAGCAAGAAACATTCACACAAGGCACAGAACACAAATTAGCAGGGCAGAAGAAACAGGAGCAAAGGAAGGGTGACAGGCATTACTGGATTAATGCCTAAAAAAGGACTGGACAGAAGAATATGGCAGAGGAGAGACAGGCTGAACTAAAATTGGACAGTGGACAGAAGGGGCAAGAAATGTGACAGAAGGAAGTCAGGGGCAGAGGAAGGGTGACAGGCATAAAGGGAGAGGACAGGCATAAAGGGAGAGGGTCTGGCTAAAGGGGGAAGGTCAGGCTAAAAGGATCAGCGGGGCCGAGGGGAGAGGGTCAGGCTAAAGGGTCAGCGGGGCCTAAAGGATCAGCGGGGCCGAGGGGAAGGTCAGGCTAAAAGGATCAGCGGGGCCGAGGGGAGAGGGTCAGGCTAAAGGGTCAGCGGGGCCTAAAGGATCAGCGGGGCCGAGGGGAGAGGGTCAGGCTAAAGGGTCAGAGGGGCCTAAAGGGTCAGCGGGGCCGCTGAACGTGACACATTACTAATTATTGTGACTTAAATTTATATCTCAGCACTGGTAATCATCAGTGTGTTATATATTAAAAGTGTGGGGGTTCCAGTTGTTTTCCTGCAGCTACTTGACACTAGATGGAGCCAACAAGCACACACCTGTGGACCATTCTCCTAATGAGCTGTAGGAATAAAAATGGCAGTTGATGACTTCACTTCAACGCAGGTGCATTATCTGCCTACCACTTGTTGTGTTCCTAACCACTTTACCATTTTTTGTGATTTGTATAAACTACAGCTTTATTGTCACATGTTGCAGCATTGACTCCTGTGTTCCTCTCGTTCCTTGGACTTCCCTGGTTTCCTCTTAAAGCCTCAGCGATTCTTTCAGCCATTCACCTTACACCACTTGCCCACCGATGTATGCAACCTCTCTGGGACTTCATTGTTCCTGGAAGTAGTTGGACCTTCAACACTTTGATGACCTTGGCTTCCCACAGTAAGAGACAAACCATAAATTGAATCACCCTCAATGATATAAACCTCCATATTAACTATTGTCCTTGCTCTCCAGGGTTCCAGTCCCTTCCAGCTGAGCTGCAGCCTATGGTTGATTATCACTTCTGTATATAAACACTGTTAATTAATCCTGGGTTTGGAGTTGCTATTTTTTACTACTTATATGGGCATTGAATAAAACCTTACAAAAATAAGGAAGAAATTAGGTTTACTCTGAATCCAGTCTGCCTAGAAAGTCCAATTCAGCTTTAGATACCAGCATCTTTTTTAAGAGAAGGACACCATAGTTATCATTCTAGGGTAAAATGGGGACTGTCATAAGTTTAGGAACCTTCTGAACTCATTGTGTCAGAGCTTCACTCATCTAAATAAAACTTAACCAGGGGAATAAATTGCAATAGCTATGGTAAGTTAGTATTTATGAAAAAGGGGTCACCCTACTTCAGCTTCCAATACAACACAGACCTCTCCATACATGAGCCCAATTATTCACTAAAAACTGGTGATCGGTTGTTCTCTCCCTTCTCAAGGTACTGATACAGAGAATGCACTTATAACAAATAACATACAAACAATTACCTGCCATAGCAACATTTACATTTTTGTAAAAGCATGAATACAAGATGAGGCCGACCTACATAAATCTCCATGCTGAAATGTGGCTAATTCAATTATTTAAAATATAGTTATTAATTCAGTGTGGTAAAATTTCCTTTTGTCTCTAGTTGAGGCAGTCAATACAGTGGAAGGAGTACGGTATGATTCAGAAATGTGTTGTCTGAAGTCTTCACTTATAATTCATCAAAACACCCTAATTTTTTTAGAATTAAAATTAATAACTTGGAGCTGCATAATGGAGCAGTTGGTTTGCTTCATTGCTTCACAGCAAGGCCGTAGGTTCATCTCCTGACTAACTGCATGTGATTTGTCTGCTCTCCCGTGGGGTTTCCACAGGTACTCTGATTTTTTTTTCCACTGTTCATTAAGTGAACTAAGTTAATTGGTGACTCAAAACTGGCCATCGACATGATGAGTGTGAGTGTAGTTAGTTTGTCCATCTGTGTTCCTGTAGACCTGACCAGGGTGTACACCACATACTGCCTAATGACTAGTGCGGCCCAATACCAATTTTTATCAAACCGAGTACAAGTATGAGTACTTCAGTTTGTGTACTCACTGATACAGAGTACCGATACAGAGTACTTACTGAGTTAATCCGTGTTTATCTTAAAATATCTCCAAACTACAGACATTTTCTTTAACCTTCAGTCACTTGGGCAGCAGAAGCAGAAATGGCGCCACCCAGTAAATAAGCAGTATTGGTACCAGGTATCGGGGTATATTTTACAAGTACAAGTACTTGTAAAAATGCTCGTATCGGGTCCGATACAGACACCAGTATCTGTATCAGGACACCACTACTATTGACCATTGGAAATAGGGGCCAACTCTCTACAATCCGGCAAATTACCAAGCGGGTACAGCAAATTAATAGACATAAGTTAATAACTTTAACATGAATTACAGGTTCAGGTTCAGGTTACTTTATTTATACCCAAGGGTAAATGTGGTTTGCAGTGGTACAAAGCATACATCCATCCATGCGCACACACAAATAAAAACAGTAAAAACATTTAGTAAAAACACTTCAAAGAAACCATAAACAGATAATGTTGCACATAACGGTGTTAAGGCTCCCCAAATCATACGTAAAATGAAAAATAAAAACATATAACCACTAAAAGCTTCAACGTTATTTCAGTTTGTTCATTTCAGTAACAGCAGTGGGAACAAAGCTATTTTTAAAACGTGTTGTCCTACATTTAGGGACTAAAAACCTCCGACCAGAGGGAAGAAGCTGAAACTCTCCGTACAGGGGATGAAGGACATCTTTTAAAACAGAAGAAGCTATCCTCTGTACCTGACTAACGTACATGGATGTAACTGAGGTTTGGGTTCCTCCGGTCAGTTTAGATGACAGCTTAACAATCTGCTGAAGGGAATTCTTTCCTCTCAGTGTAGTGTGACCAAACCATGACACCAAGGAAAAGGATAAAACAGATTCAATAAAAGCACGGTAAAACATGGTCATTATGGTTCGGTCAATATTAAAATGGTTGAGTTTCCTTAGACAATAAAGGCGCTGGTGGGCCTTTTTGCACACCTTGTCAAAATTGGTTTCAAAGTTTAATTTATCGTCTATGATTGTCCCGAGATATTTGTAAGACTGCACTGTCTCAATTGCTTGACCTTTAATTAAAGTGACTCCGTGCTGGTGAGGTTTCTTCCTAAAATCAATGATCATGTCTTTTGTCTTATCTGTGTTTAGTTTGAGGAAAGAGTCCTCGCACCATTGAACAAAATCATCAGTCACCTGCCCATGGCTACTTTCATTTCCTTTAAGCAGACTGACAATAACAGAATCATCTGCATACTTTATAATGTACCTGCTCTCATGTCTGCTCCGACACATGTTGGTGTATAGAATAAAAAGCAGGGGTGACAGTACACATCCCTGGGGTGACCCGGTGGAAGAGGACTTAGATTCAGAGAGACAATTATTCACCCTTACTCTCTGTGTCCTGTTACTTAAAAAATCCAAGATCCAGCCCATCAAATTGTTACTCAGAGGAAACTGTTCAACAAGCCGTTCAGTTAATATGTGAGGTTGGATTGTATCAAAAGCTGAGGAAAAATCTACAAATAAAAGTCTGACATGGGTCGCATTTAAATCTAAGTGTTTAAAAAGCATATTAAACAGGGTGAGTGTTGCGTCCTCTACGCCTCTATGAGGCCTGTAAGCAAACTGCATGGGATCTAAAAGATGTTCAGTCTGCTTTAGAATCTCACCTCTGATTAATCTTTCAAAGATTTTCATCAGAACTGAGGTCAAAGCTACTGGTCTAAAATCACCAACAGTTTTCGGACTGTTGGATTTAGGGACAGGAACCACTACAGCATCTTTCCAGATGATGGGAACATGTTGTGTTTCCAGAGACTTATTATAAATATACTGAAAAATGGAGCTCAGCTCATTGGCACAGAATTTTACAGAACGGCCACATACATTATCTGGTCCGTGACTTTTGTTCACTTTCACACACTGAAAAGCTTGTTTCACATCTTGGAGGCTGATGTTAGAGTGCTGTGTGTCTTTAAGATCGTGAACTAGTTTCTGGATTTCACTGCTAAAATCACAGGTATCAAAACGACAATAAAATGAATTTAAAGCATTTGCAAGTTTAAAATCTGAATCAAAACCATCTATAGTGACACGGGTTTTATGTGGCTTCTGAAGGCCTGCAATAGTCTTCATACTAGCCCATGCTGAGCCAAGTTGATTTGTGGCCATTTTATTCTCCAATTCGTCTTTGTACTTTTGTTTTGCTTTTGAAATTTCTACCTTCACTTCTTTTCTGGCTAAATGCTGGTCAAAGACTGTTCCCTGTTTAAAAGCAATTGATTTTTTATACAAACTGGACTTAACTGATTTAGTAACCCATGGTCTGTTATTAGGATATATTTTTACACGCTTCGCTGGGATAATCATATCTCTGCAAAACGTGATATAAGAACATGTGACATCCACTAATGAGTCTAAATCATCACCACAAGATTGTTTAAAAAGATCCCAGTCCGTACACCGAAAACATTCCTGCAGTGAGAGAACTGATTCCTCTGTCCAGACTTTTATGTCCTTGATCTCAGGTTTTTCTCTCTTCAGAACAGTTTTGTAGATGGGCAGCAGATGAACACAGTTGTGGTCAGCAGAGCCCAGTGGAGGGAGTTGGACAGCCTTAAAAGCATCCTTCACTGAGCCATAACATAAATCCAGTGTCTTATCACATCTTGTTGTGCAGGAAACATACTGATAAAAATTTCTCAGTGTTTTCTTATTATTATTTCTCTCCTAGATCTTTATGTTATATATTCATGTTTTAAGTTGAGTTGCTTCATCTGCATTTCAGTTGTTCCAGCACAGAGGTTTTTATGACTTAACCTAACACAGGGACCACATTTTATCATTTAAATCAGCAACTGCACCGACAACTTTCACTCCTGAAAAGGTCAGAAGCAAACAAGCTTGCATTTTAGAGTCTGTACACTGCACTGATTTATAGCACAAATTGGGCTGAGGTAGCATTGTGCATCGTGTTTTCCCACAACACGGGGACACAGGTTCTTTTATGGCATTTTAATACACCCGCAGAAAGACTGGTACATGTATTTTTTATTTTTTATATGTTTTTTTTATGTTTTTTATCATTTTAATTGACTTGTCTTTCATGTTGTTGTACAGTACTTTGGTTAACCTTACGGTTTTTGAAATGTGCTATACAAATAAAGTTGATTGAAACTTCTTCTGAGACTGGGTTATCATTTTGCATAAATACTTGTCTGAGACTTAATAAAGCAGATCACAAGAGAAAAACAAACATAGCTGGTGAACTCTGTCTCCTCTTTCTTTGAGACTCAAATTAAGTAAATTTAGCACCACCTTGGGATGTAGGCTGATTAAAACATCTTCTTCTTGCACAGGGATCTCAAAACAAAAAAAGTGTGCAGTCCCACAAGTGTTGCTACACATAATTTAATAGAATGATATGAGAATTATGTAAAGATCTGAGCCAGCTAAAGAAAAAAACATGACTTTGTCATTTCCTAGAGATAGCATAATTATACTTTGATACTATTTTAGAGAGAAAAAGTACAACTTGAGCCACTTCAAAGCTTTTTTCTAAGCAGATATGAAATTATGTACGTAACAAACAAAAAAAGGAGCACACAAAGGTATTCATGAATTGTGAAGGTTTAAAGGAATATCATCATCATTTTGAACTATTTTAAAGTCTATAGAGTAAGCTAAAATGTCAGGTAAAATAATGGCATGTCAATTAAAAAATGTACAGAATGCTTAATAATTAATTTAATTTAATTAGATTTATTGTTCTCCTCTGAATAGGATGCTGCAAATATATTCTTGCCCATCCGTGTGCGTATGTTTGTTTCTCTGTAGCAAATATCTGGATAAATTGAAATTTTAACAAATCTCTCAAATATAAGCATAGGATGGACATCTAAAACTGATCATGTGTTGGATTTAACACCATTCAAGATGGCCGACACAGCTAATCAACATGAGCAAACAAGCTCTGATAGAACTTCAAAAATGACGAATGACTGGGCTAAATATTGGTGTGACAGTAGGTGAGAGTAATCCACAACACCTGCTCTGAGCAATAACTGATAAGATCTGTTTAAAATGAGTCAGTTATCTGTTAACAGAACATCTCATAAACATTTTTGTTGAAACTCTCAGAGAGTACGGTAATCTTTGAATGTATATTGACAACTGACTAGCTTTTCAACCCAATTCAAGATGGCTGCCACAACCAACAGACCCAAATAAACACAAATGAATAAGTATATCTATCTATCTATCTATCTATCTA
>JBBPBX010007871.1:9594-29912 GCA_038048925.1 Garcialebias charrua | reverse complement strand
CTGTTGATGTTCCATTTAAAATTAGGGTGTTGAGATTTGTAGAGTGAGTGAGGTGAAGTTTTTGGGTGTTATCATTGATGACAAACTGACATGGAAACAACACATAAATTCTGTAAGAATAAAAATAGCTAAATCTATTGCAGTACTGTACAAAGTCAAGAGACACATTATTGTAAATGATAAAGCTCTGTATTTGTTGTATAACACAATCATTGTTCCACACTTAATATATTGTATTGATGTTTGGGGAAAAGCGTTTAAAACAATTACTAAGCCTATTTTTGTTTTACAGAAAAGAGCGGTAAGAAATATCACTAAAAAGCATTACTGTCATCCATCAAGTACATTATTTTATCAACTCAAGTTACTGAAGTTCAATGATTTGGTAGATTATAAATATTTGATCAGTTATGTATAGGGCTCAGAATAGCACATTACCTTTAAATATCCAAACACATTTTGTTAAAAGACAAAGTTGTTATACTCTTAAGGGGACAGAGATGTTTGTAAAACCAAAATTCAGAGTTTGAAGGGAAGGTCTACCTCAATCCAGGGAATTGGATTGTGGAATGCTTAGATAATGGCGTTAAAAATGCCAAGTCAGTGTGTACATTTAAGAAAATGATCAAAACTGAATTGTTTAAAAAAATATATGAAGTAGCGAAATGTGTATTGTATTAGAGTTAAAAAATTAGAAAGAGTTATTCATTTTGTTCCATTACTGAAGATTATTTTTTTGGATTGAACTACAGTAATTGTTTGAAAAAAGGGGCAGATATAATAAGAAATGTTCCTTCCTTCTGCTACCTTTCTTTTTTAAATATTTTGTATGTTATTGTTTATGGGATTATTTTGTATTGTATTTTGAAAATGAACAAATTTTATAAATAAATAAATAAATAAATTAATTAATTAAATCATTTTTTTTTATTTTTTTATTTTCATATATAAAAGACTGGATTGCCAATTGAGCTAAAATAAATAAATAAATAAATAAATAAATAAATAAATAAATAAATAAATAAATAAAACAGTCAAAATTGTTCAAACTCTGTTAATTTTACAGATACCTAAGGTTTGGTGTGGGAGTACCTGAGACTAATTCCCAAAACATATTTTAGCACTTATAAAATAAAATGCTCAATTATTTCCAGATTCATGCTCAGTAGAAAATTCCAACAAAGTTGTCGAGTCATCTGGATGGTTTCTTTTTGTTGAAACGTTTCGCCTTTCATCCAAAGGACTTCACCAGTCTAAGGAGCCACGACAATCTCAGTCTTGTAAATAGCACCTTTGCTTCATGACATGTGGGAGTGGCTGGGGATAGAGCCTGAGGACTTCGGGTCCCAGGTTGGCTGCCCTGCCTCTACCCCATCTTGGCCCCCATCATCCATTCATCTATCCATTATCTTTACCCACTTCTTCCTTTTTGGGTCATGGAGGTCACTGGTGCCCATATCAAACAGTCACTGTGCAAGAGGTGGGGACACCCTAAGATCTACAGTCCATCACAGGGACACAGAGACAAACAACCATTCACTTTAGAGTTACAAATCACTGATCAGCCTAACATGCATGTTTTTGGTGTGTGGGAGGAAACTGAGTACCTGTAGAAAACATGTAATCTCCATCCAGAAAGGCCTTAGCCAGGATTTGATCCAGCAACCTTCTTGCCAAGAGGCAACAGCTCTACCAACCGAGCCACCAAGTATTGCTTATTGCATGAGATTTTTTTCTTTAATGTTCAGACACCCTATTTTGTGACTAAAAATCTAGCACTTAATTACCTACAGAACTTTAACTCCATTTAAACTGTTCCAGAAAATATCACATTGTTACCTTTCTCTGTCATTTTGTGTCATTAAAACCACCCCGTGGAGGTTTTGACCACTAATGGCACAGTGGATCAGTCATCAGCTAATAATGCTTTATTTGTCAGGATTTATGGAAATGAACCCCTTCAAACCACTGACATCATGGCTGTTAGTCTACCTTTTACAGCAGTTCTCTTTGTAAATATCTCAAAAGCACAGCTGTCACCAACACATTAAGCATTTGCTGCTATTTTTTTCATGCATCAGAACATCTATGTTTTTTTGTCACCTATCGTGCCTGAATGGGACACAAAAATAAAATGCAACAAAATTATGGAAAATTATCAGATATTACAACTTTAGGTAGAGCAGATTATTCTCCCCCCTTGCATAAATCAGTGTGAAATCTAATATGCAGCATATCATTTAATTCTATTATCTGCTGCAAACCTTCTTCATTAATATTTATCCTTTTTTATCATTATGTATTCCTGAAACTTGACTTTTCTAGCTTTCTATTTATACCAAACTACTACTGTATTGGTTTAATGTGACACCAGTTTGACAATTACAACTTTGAATACGAAAACAAAAAAACTAAACAATGCAAATTAAATATTTTGAAACAGGGTAAAACTGGGAAAAATCTCAGTTCTCACACACGCACGCACGCACGCACACAAAATCTGAAAGCTATGCACCATAACTCATGTTCCCTACACACACACACACACACACACACACACACACACACACACACACACACAAATATTCTGGATTGTTTTCCCTGATTTATATTTTTCAGTGGATTCTTTAAATGCATAATTATTATTATCATTATTTTTATCATTATTATCATTATTATTATCATTATTTTTATCATTATTTTTATCATTATTATTATCATTATTGTCATTATTATTATAATAACTACTGTATTATCATTATTATCATTGTCGTTGTTGTTGTTGTAATTATTATTAATATTATTTAGCAATGTATTATCTGCATACTTTGTGTTATTTTAGATTCATACATCAAAAAGTTCAGTTCATTTATGAGATGGATGCTATGGCTTGTCATTAATTTATTTATTTTCAAAAGTTTATTTGCATTAATTGTTTTCATAGATATACATTAGGTTATTTTGCTATTTCTTCAAAAGTAGTGTACCCTTTAAAATCTGCTTCAGCAGACGTGTTTTATTTTCACCTGTTGAAGCTTTAAGTCTTTAAGCAACCATTCTACAACTTTTAACATTTAACTGTTTTTCGCAAATTTTAGATTTTAGCTCTAGTTTTTTTTTTTGTTTTTTTTTTACTTTTAACTGGCCATTCGCTATTTTTTGCTCTTTGGCTAGCCTTTCAGCTACAAAACAAATGTTTTGGTACTTTTGGCTTTGAGCAGACCTATTGCTACTTTTAGCATTTAGCTAGACTGTTGCTACAATTAGCATTTAGTTAGCCTTTTGTTATTAATAGCTTTTAGTTTACACATTGCTACTTTTGGCTTTTTGCAGGTGTGTTGCTCTTTTTTAGCTTTTAGCAAGTATTCAACATCTTCTTTTAGCTTTTACAACTCAGTTTTAGTTTATTTAGCAAACATCACTCAGAAGTCTTTCAGCTCTCAGCATTCACACTTTACACAGAAAAATACTTTGTTCTAGTTTTCTTTAAAGTGCATAAACAAATGTGTCTAACAAGTTAAACCTCAGAGACAGTGAGTTAAAAATGTCCTGCAACGAATGGTAAGAAAACAATAGGGATGAACAGGTTTGATAAAATCTGAAGTATTCTTACTTAAAAAACACTTTGGGTGCCTATAATGACATAAACAGTCCTTGGAAACCAACTCTGCCTGTTTCTGTCACCACATCTGACATATTTCTACATTCCCGCGGTGATGATGTTTGACAAGTCTGCCTGAACATGCGTACAGGAAACAGCTGTACTTAGCGTGACAGCTAACACCGTGTCTGTAACTTTAGCTAATTTGCTCTTGTCCATTTTTAGAAATGACTTGCCCATTAGAGGGCCAGTGCAGGGCCTTGCATGAGTTTTTCTCGGAAACAAGTAAATGCATGCAGGGCTGTCTGCTGACACAGTAGCAGCTTATAGCACTGAACGATATCTCCGTTCTACTTTTATTATTCATGCTTCGATACAGTTACCACATTTGTCTCTCTCTCTTTCTTCACCATCTCAGCGGGATTCCGGGGAAGAAGTGCGGAGTCATAATCTTGACTGCTGAGGAGCTCAGTAACTGCAGGGTCAGTACACACAAATACACACGCAGTAATACACACAACCCAAATTTAGATGGAAAATTTTCTTCTGCAATGGTTTTTCTAGCTGTTTCCAATTGTCTCCTTCCACACACAAATCCCATATGCACACCTAGGCAGAAAGCATAAAAACAGTTGATTATTGAAAGAGATAATCAGTGAGTGCCCAATTCCATCAACTTTCTATCCTCTTTTAAGGTTAAGCACATAATATTTGGTTTGCCAGACCTCGCCTTGCTTCTCTGAATTAGTTTAATACAAACGGTTTGCTTGGGTTTCTGCCATGAAGAGATTTTCTTCTCCGGTTTTGCAGTTTTTCAAACATCCATACATTACCATCAGCCAACCAACCAGAAAGGTCTGGATTCTCCCCTCTCGTTTCTGTGTGTGTGTGTCCACGTGCACTCCAGAGACCATTATATGAACAGGCTTATCGTAGTTGTGTTTACCATTGCTACTCAGGGAGGTTTTGCTCCTAACAAGATACAAATGCTGTCAATGGCAAGCTTAGGGTTTCCCATGATGCTCTCCCTCAGGAGACATTGACTAAGAGGTCTAATTATTCATCAGTCTATATATTCTTCCTTCTTTCCTTCCTTCGTCTGTTGTCCTAGGCAGCTCGACAAAGTAGCAGGAAATACACAGCTCCTCTTTAACTGCTGCAGCCATTCATACATATGTATGAAGCATTCCCCTCTGCCTCTCTGTCTTTATTGCAGACACCCCATAATAAGATTTATTTTCCCCACTAATAAATTGCGTAATTTATATGAAACAATCCATAACAAAGACTCTGACATACATGGCACCCTTATTAAAGTGTGCCGACTGCTGCTGCTTGGTGGTCCGGTCTCTACTATGCATGGCTTTTTTGTTCCTAGACTGCCTATTACTTCTTGTTCTGAGATATTTTAAGTTTTAGAACAGTTGCAGCAAAGTCCTTCTCTGGTTTTTGTTGTTTAGAATGAATTCCTAAAGAGAAAAGGCTGCACAGATGGTGTTGCATCACTGTACTGAAATCTGCTCGTCTTCCTTGACAGGATATTGCTACAATGCAGTTGTGTGCCAATAAGCTGGATAAGAAAGACTTTTTTGGAAAGTCTGACCCCTTCCTGGTTTTCTACCGGAGTAACGAGGACGGAACGTAAGTGTGACAAATTAGAGTGGATTTAACTGTTTGACTTTGATTTTGACATAACTCCACTGAAGAAAGCTGTTAAGCGCTTCAACTAGATGATTAAGTAATACTGGTCTTGCCTGTTTGCAAACCTTGCTAGCAAAATATCTCAAGAACCATAAAAAATGTTTTAAATGAAACTTGCAGAGCACAGTCATCATTCATTCATTCAACCTTTATTTATACAGGCTAGCCTCATTGAGCCACAGGGACTCATTTGCAAGAGGGACCTGTTCCAGACAGAACATACGTACAGACAACAAAATGGTAGATGATGACAACAATAAACTACAGTAAAAATGCAGTTAAAATAATAGTGTACAAAGCAATATTAAATGTACAATACTTGTGTCTATGAGTGCACACCTAATTCTCTAGCTCCCCGGGCGCTTTCTGGCTGCTCACTGCACCACCTGGTGGTGGTTGGGTTAAATGCAGAGACGAATTTCGTCTGTGTATGGGAAACATACACAGATGACAGACAAAGACATTATTATTATTATTTAAGACTTTTATTTAAGTAATAATCTTAAAGGAGACTTTAACATTTACTAAAGTAATTTTATGGTAAGATACTTGTACTTTCACTGAAGTATCACTTTGAGGTACTTCATACAACACTGGGGTACGGTAGTTACAACCAGTTATGAATCTTAGCACACCATGGTAGACAGTATCCAACATCTGCAAGGAGCTGGCATGAGCATTCATGTAAATAATGTCACCATCGTCAATGGCCGGTAGGAAGGTAGTAGCTACAAGGCGTTTTCTGGCATTCAGAGTTAAACAAGATCTATTTCTGAAAAAGAACCCCAGTTTTAATTTCAATTTCTTTATTAAGTTTTTGACATGTGGTTCAAAAGAGAGATGTCGACCAAAATTCCCAAGTATTTTTAAGAATCTACAAACTCAATAGGAACACCATGCATGGATGATGAGATAGGAGGAAGAGTTGCTGGCACCGACTTTCTGTTGGAAAATAACATCCCTTTTGTTTTGTCAGCATTTAGCATCAGCTTGAGGTGGAATAAGTCAGACTGAATGATGTCAAATGCAAACTGTAGAAGCTGGAAAACCTTGGCAACTGTGTTAGCTCGGCAATCCACAACAGTGTCTTTGGCATAGAGATGCAAGGATGTGTCAGAAATGTTTAGATCTACATTATGTATACAGTATAAGTTGAAAAAAGAGTGGGACCTAAAGCTGAGCCTTGTGGTACACCATTGTAAATTGTTAGGTAGCTAGATGAAGTTATGTCAAACACATTGCCTCCGACCTGGGAAATAGTTTGAGAAACAGCCAACAGTGTGATCTGAGAGGCCAATATCTGAGAGCTTGTGGCATTAGATGTTGTGATCTACAGTATCACATGCTTTGGACAGGTCTATGTAAAGTGAAGCACAGTAATCCTTAGCGTCCAAAGCTTCAGCAACACCATAAATGCACATAGGCGTATTTATGGCGTCCATCCCAGTTGAAGATGGCTGCCACCAACAACTGACATACAAAGTACAAAAAACTAGCCTGGCCCTCGCCTTCCTGCACAGCTCCGCTCAATTCTCATTTCCCTTCACTGCACAGTCTGGGACTTCTGCCATAGACAACGATTTATCCGGTAGATTTTTGACCGGACCAATCAGAGAACAGAAGGGGCGGAGTTTTTGGCCCCTAACCCACGCCCCCACCTGTCCCAGCGCAGCCAGCGAGCAGTCGCATGTTCTCATTCAAAGCGATGCAAAGCGATGCAGGACTGTTTTATATGTGATACAAATTTATTAATTTCCCCTTCTTAATCCCTTATCTGGAGTTTTCTTTTGTTTTTTTGGCCAAAAGTCAAGTTATCGCTCCCTCCTCCCTCCTCCTCCTCCTCCTCCTCCTCTCCGCTGAGTGCCACCTGTCCCAGCGCAGCCAGAGCCAGCGCGCAGCCGCATGTTCTCATTCAAAGCGATGCAAAGCGATGCAGGACTGTTTTATATTTGACACAAATGTGTTAAATTCCCCTTCTTAATCTCTTATCTGGAGTTTTATTTTGTTTTTTTGCCAAAAGTCAAGTGATCGCTCTCCTCCTCCTCTCTCTCCGGCGCCGCTGCGGTGCAAAGAATAAGGAAATGACTGAGGTTGTCACGAGAGAATTAAAATAGGGTTTTACGTTGCTGCCCGAGTCCCTGCATATTTTCTGGTCTTCTGGACCAGCGCTACATGGTTTTATTTATCAAACGTTATAAACACAGAATGCAGGCAGCGAGAGAAAATTCAGCAGGAGGCGGAGCAGATGTCAAGTTCGGCAGAGCTCTGAGGGGGAGGGAGCAGAATGCTTTACCTGTTCAAAATTTTTCTAAGATCCAATGGTTTTGTTCCTCAGGCAGAGGCCACGCCTCCAGCAAGAATCGTTTTTCAATGGAGAAGTCCCAGACCCTTGTCTGAAGCGAAGTGAACGACAAGGGTCTGGTTTTAACCAGGCTAACAAAAAACACAAAAAAAACCTGTTACAGCTCAGTCAATTTTAATACTCACCTAAAATATACTGCAAGTCAATTTTTCAGAAAATAATCATTACATGTCTGCCATGTCCATTTGAACTCGGAAAACGATAAAATGTCAACAACTCAATTTTACCGGTATTCATAGTTTGCTAAACTTTGGTGTGATAGTAGCTGAAAGTCATTTACCAAACACCAAGTGCTATTCAGTGCACAATATTGTTGCTTAAAACTTAAGCATTTACTGTTCAAGTCAATGGTCGTCTGTTAGCAAATTATCTCGTCAACTACTGGGATGGATTTTAACCCTTTAACTACCCCACCAAAACAAACTCTATAATTTATTTATTTATTCATTTTTCATTCAACCTTTACAGGTTAATCCCATTGAGCCCCGAGGACTCATTTACAAGAGATACCTGATTTCAATAAAGAATGATGACAACAGCGACAATAGACTTTCCTTTGAGAGTCAACAATAGACAATCATGAGAGGCATACAGATCTTTATTTATTTATTTTTGTAGCAAAATATGTCAAAGTAGCAAAACAGATAGAATATAAGGCAAATGTAGAAAACTAAAAACAGGAAAATGTCTGCATTGTTTTTTTATTTATTATTATTGTTTTTTTATTTATTTTATTATTTTCTTGGGTGACTGATGACAACAATCAATCATTATTTTCTATAACATACCCATACCCAACACTTAAGAGCAGGGGTCACCAACCTTTTTGAAACTGAGAGCTACTTCGTGTGTATGGAGTCATACAAAGGGCACCAGTTTGATAAACTCTTCAGAAATAACCAAGCGTAAATTGAAAAAAAAGTATAATAAACATCTTTTTAAGAACATATTTTTAAGATAGACATTTTAAAATATATATAAATACAAAAAAAGAATAACTGAATGAAATGAAATTTTAAATGCAGCTTAGTAGTGAGTTGTGCTATTTTTAGAACAGGTCCACGGGCACATCAAATGGTCCTTGGGGGCACCCGGGTGCCCGCGGGCACCGTGTTGGTGACCCCTGCTTTAGAGTCTATGTAGTGAAATTTGTTAAAAAGATTAAATTTTAATTAACAACTTCTTCCTGAGCTAGTAGTACTGTATAATTACACCAGCTACTCTTCATTAAAATAGTATTGAGATTATGTCTACATTTTTTTCCTCACTTTAATCATAGTAACGTAGTTAAACTAATAAAGCAACAAAAGTAAGGATTAAAATTCCCATATGATTTACTAACACCAGGGGCGTAACTTTAGGTCTAACATTGGGGGGGTTGTGATTAACAATAAACACGGAAAAATTGTACACTATACGCTTCAGTGTTTAATACGCGTCATCTCTTCTTCTTCTTCTTCGATGGTGTTTACTGGCAGTTTACAAACTCAGTGTATTACCGCCATCAACCGGACGGAGATGTAATTCAAGAGTCTACTTTCAACAAAAAATAAATAAATAAATAAATTAATAAAAATAAAATTAAATCCTTTCAGCTAATTTTGTAACTTTCAAATATTTAACAAGTGCTTTAGTTATAACCTGTGACTGATTTTTCTTCAATAAAGTAACCATTGTCACCGAACTCCCCATTACCCTTTCCAGTGCCTTCCTCTCTTTATTATATTTCTTACAATAAATCAACACATGTTCCACTCCTTCCAGTACCCCACAATTAGAGCAGTCACCTGATGGATGTTTTCCTATTATCTTTAGACCACTATTTAATGTAGTGTGCCCAATCCTCAACCTGTTAATCCATACTTCCTCTCTCCTAGTCATTAAACTACTATCGTCACTTAGGAGTACCTCCTTCTGTATGTTATGTAAATGTCTTCCTCTTTCCTCTAAATCCCACCTCTCCTGCCACATATCATTTATTTTATCTTTAACAATTATTTTTATTTCTGCTTTACTTAATGGGACATCATATTCAATTTCTCTTGCTGTATACGCGTCATCTCCACGCGACGCGTCAGCTTTGTCCTGATCAAGATGGCGGCGACAGGACCCAGCTAGTACGAAGAACTTCACAAAGAAACACGGTAAAAACAATTATTTCTTTGCGAGAAAAAATATATTACTAAGCTGACTTTATAGAAGACGTGTTCTTGAGTTTAACGAAATGTTCAAATCGGCTGGATTTAAAAAAAAAAAAGTTCGCTGATTTTTATGCAGGCGCCAGGCGGGTCAAACCGGACGCTTTCTTTCTTTAAATTTAGCTAAATAAACGCTTAAAAATATACAGTATTTCTTCGCTGACTTATGGGTGATAGTAGACATACTCCTGAGTTTGACGAAATGTTCAAATCAGCTGGATTAAAAAAAAAAAGTTCGCTGATTTTTATGCAGGCGCCAGGCGGGTCAAACCGGAGCTTTGTTTCTTTAAATTTAGTTAAATAAACGCTTAAAAAATATATTTCTTACCTCACTACAGCAGACGGGCTCCTGAGCTGAACCAAATGTGAAATCAGCTGGATTTAAAAATCCGCGGTGTGGTTTATGAGTGGT
Source organism: Garcialebias charrua (assembly GCA_038048925.1). NCBI lineage: Eukaryota > Metazoa > Chordata > Actinopteri > Cyprinodontiformes > Rivulidae > Garcialebias > Garcialebias charrua. The sequence goes on along the minus strand of JBBPBX010007871.1, from coordinate 19,638 downwards.
ATCTTGCAAACAAAAACAGCGAACCTCACAGCTAATAGCAGCTACATCCATAGCAAGGGGCAGGCAGCGACAGAGTCAGTCAGACCAAAGGAGGCCTTTTTCGGACACATGCATGTAGAAACTTCTGGGCAACTTCATGAGCAGCTCCGTGACTCACGTGACTTCCTGTAGCCGGTGAGATGGGTGATACCAAATTATTTGCAGGGGAGGGGGTCAGTCCTCAGGGAGTTTGTTAAAAACATGCAGCAATTTTACTAAAAAATTTGAATGAATAAAGAAAATCAATTATTGATGTAAGATATGTATAATGACGAAATGATGTCATTTTATTGGGGGGGTTGAAATGACCGGATCAAATTATTGTGGGGGTCAAAACCCCCACAACCCCCGTGTAAATTACGCCTATGACTAACACTTAAAGAGTCATATTTACTGAACTAGATAAACTAGACGGTTTGAGTAAGTTGACTTTATAGCAAATTATCATGTTTACTGACATTAGCTTACATTTGCTGCCTATACCATGAATTGACAAATCAACCATTTGGTCAAGCACATTAACAAAAAGGAATTCAACATAATTTGAGAGTTTGTGCATCATCAAAGGTTATGATTCCATTTAGTAAGGCCTTTATTACCAATATATGTAAAAACAAGTATATCCATACCTTTCAAAAAATGTCCTGATGTAAGCTCAAAAACAGTGGCTGTGTCTCAATTCAGGGGCTGCATCCTCATGAGGACCCAGCCTAGCTGGGCCGAGTAGGCCACGCACTCACAAGACCGGGTGGGCTGAGCGAAACTGCTGAAATGGGACGGTCTAGCCTTCAGGTTTGCCGGCATTGAAGTGGGTGGGGCGTTCTCTTGAAGTGGGTGGGAAGTGCTTTGTGTGTGTGGAAAGAGAAGGGACGCCGCTAAAATATATTAGTTAGCTGAATACATGTATATATATTAGTGTTTCTGAGTTTACTGTTTGTTAAGAACTGATTACAAATCAGCTCATAAGGGGCGATCTGTTAAAACCCAGAGTGGACCTCCAAAACGCAAGTTGTCCATTAGCTCAGTTAGTAAATCAACTTGCGATTGGTGCAGAGATACTTTTCTTGAAGCTGGTTCGAATCTCACTCGGTACGGTTAAAACTTATTTTACGTTTGTCTTTTATTGGATAAAAAAATGAGGACTGAGATTAAAAGGAAGGAGTTTGTGAAACTCCTTCTTTTTTTTATCCAATAAAAGACAAACGTAAAATAAGTTTTAACCGTACCGAGTGAGATTCGAACCAGCTTCGAGAAAAGCATCTCTGCACCAATCGCAGGTTGATTTACCAACTGAGCTACTGGACAACTTGCATCTCGTAGGTCCACTCTGGGTTTTAAAAGATTGCCCCTCAGAAAATCCTTGCTTCGCACGTGTAAAATAATCTGATTTGTAATCAGTTCTTCAAAAACAGTAAACTCAGAAACACTAATATACTGTATATTCAGCTAACACATTTTTTTTGTCGTTTCTGTAGTTAAATTTTAATGAGATATATTCGAGCTGAGGTTGTTTGAGATGACTAAATAAAGGTTGAATGAATATTCGCGCTGAGGTTGTTGTTAAAACGAGCTGATGACTCAACACGCAGCAGTCCCGACACTGCGCGCAGAAAGTCCCACCCCCGCAAAATCTCTGCTGGCGCTATGAATTCTGGGATAGCCTCCGTCTTGAAGGATTCACGAATGCATCCTTCGATTTCGGCAGGAAGTAGGCCGCATTCCTCGGCCGCATGAGGAGTCTTCGAATTGGGACAGTCCTCCGCGCGGGGCAATGACGTATGCGGCCGACAAATGCGCACTCATGAGGATGCAGCCCCTGAATTGAGACACAGCCAGTCATGATGCCATGCTTGGTTTCCTGGTTTTTGACTTCCTGTCTGACTGGAGGAGGGAAAGAAGAACCTACCATTTCCTGTCACAATGCCATCTGGTGGATATTTTTAGCATTACCCCACTGAGCAAGGTGACGTCTATACGACGTCTTTTTCAGGTCATTTCTGGACGTCGAAATCAGGTCCCTGGAAGGTCGAAAACGTTACGCCAGATGACGTCTTTTCCCCGACGTCTTTTAGACGTCTTTTCCCCGACGTCTAAAAGACGTCTTTTTTCCGACGTCCAACAGACGTCTATATTCCTGACGTCTAAAAGGCGTCTACATTAGACGTCTATATTCCTGACGTCTAAAAGGCGTCTACATTAGACGTCTATCTGACGTCAATAACTTACTGTATTTAGCTTATTCTAATTAGGCTATTATATTTAACTTATTTTAGTCACTTTACATGCTGCTTGTTCATGCTATGCATATAAAAAGTATAATGAATCTACTTTAAAATTGCGTTGAGGCAAACAAATCTAGGGAAATACTTTGACCATCCGCAGCTTTAAAATCCTACAAACAGTTGGATTAAGTTTTACAAATCACTCCATAAATTTTACCTTTATCCTGTTTATTTGACACAATTTAAAGGAACAGCATAACACATAAAATTGAGAATTCCACCTTTGGTAACTTAAAAAAAAAGCTTTACATTACGGAACTTATCAACTGGTGGCAACACAAAATACACAAACAAATCTATAAAAGTACACAACTCACCTGGGTCTGTACTTCACATAATTTTTTTTTTTAAATGCCTTCATTCTTTGGCCGTACTTAACATAAACAATAATAATTTTTTAACATGCCTTCATTTTTGGTCTGTACTTAACAATTTTTTTTTAACATGCCTTCATTTTTCTTTTTGATATAGCAGGCAGGAACAAGATAAATAAAAAAGCTGTATACAATTACAGTCCCCTCACCACAAAAATAATCTGTACAAAGTGTGCTGGTCATAATATTTTAAATAAGTTGTTTTATTTCAGGAATTCCATTCAAAAAGTGAAACATTCATTACACACAGACTGATATATTTCAAATGTTTATTTATTTTAATGTTGATTAAAACTGACAACCAATGACAACCCTAAATTCAGTATCTCAGAAAATTAGACTACTACTTGAGCTCAATAAAAATAAAGTATTTTTATAAATGTTGGCCAACTGAGATGTATGAACATGAAATGTACAATATGTACATCTTTCAATAGTTGGGGCTAAGGACCATGCTACCATGTTAATACTTTTCAGTTGGCCAACATCTATAAAAATCATTTTTTAATTGATCTCAAGTAATGTAATTTACTTATAATGAATTTGGAGTTTTCATTAGTTGTCAGTTATAATCATCAGCATTAAGATTATTTTTAAATATATCAGTCTGTGTGAATGAATATACAGTAATACTGTATAGAAGTTTTACTTTTTGAATGGAATTACTGAAATAAATAACTTTTTCACAATATTCTAATTTTATGCCCAGCACCTATTTGCATCTCCCCCCCAAAAATGTGTTCCTCAGTTCTGTGTGAGCCCGTATCCTCCACTTCTATGTGGCACGTTTTAAATGTCCTGTGTGACCCTATGTCCTCCACCTCTTTGTGGTGCATTAAATGTCCAGTGTCCATTTCTTTGTGGTGCATTAAATGTCCAGTGTCCACTTCTTCGTGGTGCATTAAATGTCCAGTGTGAAAGCCCCACCTCCACTTCTTTGTGGCACATTTTTTCATTCAACCTTTATTTATACAGGCTAGCCTCGTTGAGCCACAGGGACTCATTTACAAGAGAGACCTGTCTCACTCACACCCAAGGTCATAGAGTCACCATCAGTCTAACATGCATGTTTTTGGACTGTTGGAGGAAACTGGAGCACCCGGAGAAAACCCATGCATGCACGGAGAGAACATGCAAACTCTACCCAGAAAGGCCCCCGGACCGGGATTTGAACCGGGGACCTGCTCGCTGAGAGGCAGCAGCTCTACCAGTTGTGTTAATTGTCCAGTGTGAGCCCATGTCCTCCTTTGCATGTTTTAAATGCTCTGCAGCATGAGTCCTTATAAAATCCTTGTTGCTGCAGAATCTCCATTCATGATTCCATCTGCATTTGCAAAAAAACAAACAAAAACAAAAAGTAATTAGCAATATGCAAAGGCAATCTGGAAAATGCAGTGTCTTGCTGGGATCTCCCTGATTAATAAATAAATAAATAAAAACATCCATCCCAGCAAATGTCAGAGTCAGAGAGTCAGAGTCAGAGAGTCTTTATTGTCATTTGCACCGCATGTGGTACATGTGATGAAAACGAGATTATGTACACGGGGTCCCAGTTACATCCAACAACAAATGCAAGAGAAAAACAGTAATAACATCTAGAATTAACTAAGAAAAACATCAACTAGTAATACACTAAGCCTAATACAGGTAGTCCCCGATTTACGAGCGAGATCCGTTACAACGAGGCGCTCGTAAACCGGAAATCTCGTAATTTGGAACGGCCGCCATTTCTCTCGTAAATCCGGAAATCCGCTCGTAAATTGGAACGGTTTTCGCTAGCGCGACTAAAAACACTCTATTTTCATCTAAAAACTACTTTTGAGTGCATAAAAATGATCGGAAACGTGTGTTTATATGCTTAACTAACTAACTGTAGTGAAAAAACACATGAAAACTCAGTATTTTTTTCGTTTTTTCCAAAAATTCGCAGCTCGTAAGTCTGGAACCTCGCAGATCAGAGCGCTCGTAAATCGGGGACTACCTGTATAGTGGGAATAAACTGCAGCACGAACATGAGTTTGTATGAGCAGATGGTCACAGATGAACACAGATGAACACAGCAACAAGAAAACAGATCAGCATCAGCATGATGTGATATTTTGCAGTGTTTATTTTATTATTTATTTATTCATGAGTCTAACAGCCTCAGGGTAGAAGCTGTTCCTCAGTCTAGTGGTTCTACACTTGATGCTCCTCAACCTCCGTCCTGAGGGGAGTGGGGCAAAGAGTGAGTGTGCTGGATGAGTGAGGTCTTTCATGATGCAGGTGGCTCTTTTCCTGCATCTGGAGGTGTAAATGTCTGTGATGGTGGGGAGACTGACTCCAACAGACTTCTGTGCAGCCTTCACCACTCTCTGTAGAGCTTTCCTCTCTTCAACTGTGCAGCCTCCATGCCACACGTTGATGCTGGAGCACAGGATGCTCTCCACTGCACACCTGTAGAAGGAGGTGAGGACTGGGCTGCTCAGACCAGCTCGTCTCAGCCGTCTGAGGAAGTAGAGTCTCTGATGACCTTTCTTGATCAGGCTGGTGGTGTTGTTGCTCCAGCTGAGGTTATCATTCATGTGTACACCCAAGTATTTGTAGCTGGAGACCACTTCCACTGCAGACCCACCTATTTTCAGTGGGGCATGGGTGTGTTTGTTCCTTCTGAAGTCCACAATCATCTCCTTTGTCTTCTTCACATTCATGTGAAGATTATTCTCTTTGCACCAGCTCTCCAGATGTTCCACCTCCTGTCTGTAGCTGGACTCATCATTGTTTGTGATGCATCCCACCACCGCTGTATCATCTGCAAACTTAACAATATGACAGCCTGGAAGTGTGGCTGTACAATCATATGTTGATAGGTGGCTTTGAATTTTTGTTTTTGCCAATCACTTATAACACTAGTTAACACACTAACACACATTATTATTTATTAACCTTTATTTAAGCAGGCAAATCCCATAGAGATCACAGATCTCTTTTTCAAGGGAGGCCTGGACCTGAAGGCCGAACATGCATGTTTTGGATCTGTTGGAGGAAACCGGAGTACTCTGATAAAACCCACGCAAGCACGAGAAGAACATGCAAACTCCACACAGAAACACTCCAGGTCCAACCAGGGATTGAACCCAGGACCTTCTTGATGTGAGACAATAGTGCTAACCACTGAGACATCGTGCTGCCAAATTTGAGCACATCAGTTAAAAAATTGCTGCAAAACGCACTCGAGTTGCCAAACATTTTCATATCTATGGGGTGCCATTAGCAAAGTTACAAAAATCAACAGCAATATTTTAGTTTAGAGAAAACAAAATTTTCCAGTCATATTTCAACCATGTTATTAATACACGTCGTTCTAAATTAAATATTTAATTTGATAGCTAAATATCTAGTTTACAAAACTAAATACTGAACTTGCAAGTAAAATATTTAGTTCAGATGGTTAGTGGGTGGGTGAGCGTGTGTTGATACATACCTATCAAGAAATTTGTAGACAAAGTCCTTGGTGTGCTTCCTCCAATTCTGGAAATCTGCAGAACCTGTTGAAATAAATCCATGATATAGTTCACTGACACTTCCAAGTGTTTGGTTGTACAGTACTGCGTTATGCTCGGCTTTCCTCCAGACTTGTAAAACCTACCAGGGTAGCAAATTTGGAGTCACGAGGTGCTCCTCTCTCACAAAATCCTCCATGGTCTCTATCCTTTTTGGCACAGCTGGAGGTGGGATGTACACGGTGTAGGCGATCGCCGAGGTCAAAGAAGTTGAATACGCTGAAACACTGGGGGGGAAAAATAAAACAAAAACACACATTTCTTGATTACAATGTTATCTCTCCAACAGCAAGGTGGCTGGTTGATCATTTTTTTCCAAGTGTCTCACTGCTAACTGTTCAATACTTACCATCCTCAGGCAATGGGAATGCCCATCTTCCAATTTCTGATCTGGAAGTGGCATCGGTTTTCCATGAAAAAAATAATAAAATAATAATAAAAAATTATTTTGCAAGGCCTGATAAAATAAACAACGGTTTAAAGTGTAATGTATACCGGTACTCACTGGGCGTTGACAGGTCCTTGGGTTGAGGCGCTGCACTTGCTGAGGACAAAAACAAAAGATTATTCAGCGATGCAAAATAATTAAGATGAAGCAAAAAGGTGCATTAGCTGTGACATGTCCTAGGACCAACGCTCCACAAATTATATATATACCCGGTATATATATAAAAAGTAGGCCACACAAAAGTCTCTGCTCAGAGGCCTGCATGCACGCGCACAGACTGGGGAGATTTTTTTTATTTTTTATTCGTCCATTCAGTAACTGATTACATGTATTGATGAAAAACATTTCCTTTTCACCTTCCAGCCTTGTTGATGATCATTTCAGTTCCTACATGGTCGAATTTGCCCCAGAGGTCCTTGTCATGTAGGACAACTTTGATGTCTTCCACCCCCTGTACAACAAACAGTTTGTGATTTGATTCACAGTCTTTACTTTATATTCTGAAGGGGAAGTTGGATGTGGTGAAAAGTCAAATAAATGATTATTTACACACTTGAGCTGCTACCTGCTGGCTGGACGCCTTCAGAGGACTGTCCTTGGTGGACTATTTTGGGGGGTCCGCGACTCCGCGCACTCCGAGTCCGAGCGCTCTGCAAGGTTGAACTGGTCCCCTCCGTTTGCCATGTCCTAAAAGACACGCACACAGGTTCCACACATGTTTGGAGTTTAACTGGTGCAATATAATTAGTGGGTTTCATCACAATGAGACATTTTGACACCAAACATTAAAGATTTGGGACAGTGGTCGTTTGTCCTCATCAAACTAACTCATAAACATGATTCATTTTGATAAGACCGCGCGCGCCACGTTCGGTCACATAACCTGATCAAGCTTAATCTGAAATGAGATTACACGAGATTATAAATAAACTAACTTCAGAAAAAGAGGATCATGAGGATCCTGAACAGTTGACAACAATGATGTGTTTGTCATGTGAATGCTCCATCAGGGATCGTGTCTTGAAAGTGCACGCTTTGTTTCTCAGGGGAGGATGGGGTCACAAAACATACCTAGGACACCAAATTCCAAGTCCAGATTAACACCACACACCTGACAGAAAGAAAAAAAACACAGTTGTTTATAAACACAACTGGAGCGACATGTTCACAGAGATATTAGTCAGAATGTAGTTTAGACTTATCTCATTTTGCCTAGTCAAAGTAAAATTAGAGATAGGAGACATTTTAAAGCTTTTTTATTTCACATTTACTCATTCATTTGCAACTGAAAAGCTTTGGTCTGAATTCAGGTCATCTGGACAGTTTTTTTCTATTTTTTAATGCTGAAACGTTTCACCTTCCAGCCGGCTAATTCATCAGTCTAAACAAGCAGGTTGAATGAATGAATAATGGGGACGCATGCAGGCCTCGATAGTCTCAAAGCAAAACAAAGAAACAAAAACAAAACAAAAAAAACTCGTAGCATACGGCTTACTTGCATAGAATAACTTATTTTCTAAACTGTACTGTTCGATTTTCTTTACATCGTCTGCCGCAGACGTAGATACAAGTTAGCTTACGTTAGCTCGTTAGCTCCAAAGTTAGCTCCATCGTTAGCTATGTACGTGAAACCACAGAATTCAAGAGAGTAAAGCTACAAAACAGAACCAATTACCTTCAACTTCTGAATGGATTGCAGCAAGTTTAGGGCAGGAGTTCCGTGACAAATGAACTGAACACAGTTGAGCTCGATAGATCACAGCAGCACAGACAGAAAATAAACAACAACGGTTGAGATTCAAGCCAGCGCGGTTCAACAAGAGAGGCGTTGACTGGTTGGAACAGATCACGTGCTACCTCCACCAATCCAATCATAACGCTCGAGTTCCGAAGTTCTTCTTCTTGTTTTTTAATGGAAGAAAGCAAAAAACACAAGTACTGCCACCTACTGAAATGAATGTGTGACCTCGACGTCGTGGAATAAATGAGGTTTCTTGTAAATGAGTCGAGTCTAACCTGCCTAAATAAAGGTTGAATGAATGAACAACAACAACAACAACAACAACAACAACAACAACAACAACAACAACAACAACAACAACAACAACAACAACAACAACAACAACAACAACAACAACAACAACAACAACAACAACAACAACAACAACAACAACAACAATTATATTCTTCAAATAAATAATATACAGTATATATAATTTGTAAAAAAGAAAAAAAGAATTGAGGAAATGCATTAAAATGTTATTAAAAAACAACATTCTTAATAAATCAATTGTCTAACTGCAAATTTATAGTCCTAAAAGTTTAACTCTGTGAACCAGGTCCAGATAACGTCCAAAACTGACGTTCATACGACGTACAAATGCGGTCATGGTTAGACGTCAAAAATAGACCTTGTTTGCACGTCGGGGCGACGTCTAGAATTGGACTCTCAAATGACGGACAAGTCTAATTTGTAAAAAAAATAAAAAAGAATTGAGGAAATGCATTAAAATGATATTAAAAAACAACATTCTTAATAAATCAATTGTCTAACTGCACTTTTATAGTCCTAAAAGTTTAACTCTGTGAAGCGGGTCCAGATCACCTCCAAAACTGACGTTCATACGACGTACAAATGCGGTCATATTTAGACGTCAAAAAAAGACCTTGTTTGCACGTCGGGGCGACGTCTAGAATTGGTCTTCGACCAACGGGCTCTATATAGACGTCACCTCGACGTCCCCTGGACGTCTACTGTTTAGTGGGCTGGTGCCAGGTCTCAAAACCATGGCCGTATGGGAGAAGGGTGAACTTCAGCTCTCCTGGTGTTCCTCCACCTGGTGGGGGAGCTGTCGGATTTGTTCCTCCTTCCCCGAGGTCGTCGTCCGTTTCCCTAGGGGATTCTGTCACGGATCCTGGTTCACTGGTTTTAGATTTTTGTTTTCTTATCGTTTTAAATGCTCCCATTTTGGCCAATTCTTCCTCGTATTGAGGGTCCCGTTTAATCGCTTTTACATCGGAAGTTACATTTGACCAACTTATTCCTGATGTCTTAGCCACCCTCTTTACAAGAGGGTCATATTCGGCTGTGGGACTGTGTAACATTACTATGTTTGGGCCATCTGTTGCCTCAAGCCTTCGTACCCACCATTTTTTAATCTCTGTTTTACTTGTTATTGGGCCGGGGTCTTTTATTACCATTATCTTACGGCCCTCTACCAACCCGGAACAACAATAAACATGTTTCTGTGTCATTGCCTTGACTAGGTGTGCCTCTAACTCTTCATCTCTCCGTGGTATATTACTTCTCCTATATCTAGTTTGAACATGGGAATCCCAAGTTTGGAACCCCTGACCGT
>JBBPBX010007870.1:51366-64074 GCA_038048925.1 Garcialebias charrua | reverse complement strand
ATATACTGTATATATAATGGACAAACATCTTTCTATTTACCCAGTGACAATGTAACTACTGTATATAGTTAAAAAGCAATAAATGTATAATTTGATAACAGGAAAACAACCAAAACAAAATAAATAAAACAATAAGTCAACAAGTAACCACAGTAACATCACAAAACATACATATAAATAGGAATCAAGACACAAAGCCTAAAAAAAACACACATGCAGTTTTCTAGCTTGTTGTAACAGGGTTTCATTATTATAGGTTTCATATTTACACTTTTTTTTATTTAATTAAGCATACATATCCCACTGAGATAACAGCTCTATTTCTCAAAGGAGGCCAGGGCCTGAAGGCAGACTAACGTGCATTTTTATGGGAAGAAACAGGAGTCCCTGGAGAAAACCCACTCAAACACAAGAGAACATGCAAATATTTGCATGTTCAACAATAATGCTAACCACTGCTCCACCACCATGCTGCATCAAAGACCTTCTGAAAACTGTAATACAGTAGGCGTCTTATTTTTTTTCAGAGAATTTGCACTTGCACACAAATGGTCTTAATAAGAATGAACAGATTTATCATAAATTTATTTTTATCATAATATTTAAAAAAAATCTAACATGCTCTAACATGCTTGGATGGAGGAAGGAGCATCTTATAAAAAGGTGCACTTAATATCAATATTCTTTATAAATTTATTCAAGAAATGTTTATATGGAGTAAAACATGAGAACTACTTTTTAAAGGGTACTATTCATTTATAAAAGAATGTATTTGTGTGGCAACATCTAAGCCTTAACACAAATTGCATTTAAAATCTTGTTCGATATACAATATCCCTCAAAAACAAATATATATGTTATGTTTCTGGTAGGATTAAAAAAAACTTTACCTTCAGAGAAGCGAGAAAATTAAAGCAGCATCTATTTGATAAGACGTGGCTTATTGCAGAAGAACCACTAGGAAAAGTTTTATACCTGTACAAGGATCTTTTTTATGTTGTTTTTTTATATGTAAAATGAATAAAAACTTTAATAAAAAATTAATAATAAAAAATATATACATCACGAAGGAAAGAAAAAGTCAAATAAGAGTCAAGCTCCTCGTAAAAACGTTATTTTTTCTGAACTGAATATTTTTAGTTTTCTGAATGTAGTTCAAGTCTTGTCTCAATAGGAGGCGCCATTCAGGCAGAAGCGTGTTTAGACCGCAAAGCCGGTCCACGCAGCGTAGAAGAAGAAGAAGAAGATGGCGGATCGTGGTTACAGTTTCTCTCTCACCACATTTAGGTAAATTAAATGAGAATTTTGATCAAAAATGGAAAATGCATCCATTCTTGTTATATTATATAGTTGTTAGAGATTGACGGAATGCTAAAGATGTTAATAGTTTGATGTGGAGAGGCGGTGTGACGCGTGACATGTTGCTGCTCTGTCATTGTCTAATGAACCGGCTGTTAGCTAGGAGGCTAACTCTCGCAACCAAACTTTAGGATGCTCCATCTGAGCACGAACTATTTAAACATCGAGCAGTAGTTTTTATTACTCTTCACTGACTGAGCAGGTAGAGAGGAAACTGATTTAAATGCTAAATGTCAGCTAGCACACCCGGGATGAGTCAGTTGTTTCTTTGCGTTTACTTTCAGTTTCGGCTCAGATATTATTTATTTCTCTTTGTGAAATGATAATAATAATCATTTTATTTGTGCTTGTGTTCAGCCCCTCAGGTAAACTGGTTCAGATTGAATATGCCCTGGCAGCTGTAGCAGCAGGAGCTCCTTCAGTGGGCATCAAAGGTAAAAATCCAGCTCATTAACCAGAAGCCGATTGAATAAATTTACAGCTAAAGGAATGTCTGCTACAGTTTTGTTTGTTAAAGTGTTAATAATAAATAAGACATTTCGTTGTTGAAACCCTTGAAGAGGGAAAAGCTGAAAGAAGAAGTTTAAAGCTGATTAAAAATAAATATATTTAACGATTTTGTAATAATTTTCAGCGTCTAATGGAGTTGTTTTGGCCACGGAGAAGAAGCAGAAGTCCATTCTGTACGATGAACAGAGTGTCCACAAAGTGGAGCCCATCACTAAACACATAGGCATGGTCTACAGCGGCATGGGGCCTGACTACAGGTGGGGGTCCCTTTAACAGGTTGCATGCAGTCTTACTATGTCCACAAAAGTTTGGAGGATTTTCCAGGTTTGGATGGTTAAAAGACTGGTTTCCAGATACAGTATTCCTTATTTTTATTTTCTAAATTGATAAAAACCTAAACATTTCATCTAGTAATGATGTGTTGAACCAACCAGAAATTATAAAATATTTTAAAATTTTAAACGTTATCATAAATAAGGTGTTGCTTCATCCACCACAAAGGATAAGATTATTATCTTGGATTTAGATTTACCAACAAAGTTTTTTCACCACTCCAGGTTTTATGCATATATTTTACCTATTTCATGAAGAGGTAATGAAAAGGGTGAATTTTGTTTTTTAAGAACACAACTTTTTCAGAAAGAAAAAACAAACATTTTTAAGTGGTAACCCTTGCTGTTATTCTTGGTTACCGGTAATCAGATTTTTCTTCTGGTTTTTGAACAAATATAAAATGCATACACATTAGAGCTGTGCGATATGACGATATATATCGTGGGGACGATAGAAACGTGTCTATCGTGCTACTTTCCTTCTATCGTCTCTATCGTGATAAATAAGAATAAAAAAATAACTGTCGCAAATAAGCTTCATATTGTGGTTTTGCGAGATGACGGCGCGGCTTTATGTTTGACGCACGCGCGGGTTTGCGACACATGCTTTACGTGGTTAAACTCGAGAGCAACAGAGACGCAGGCGCATGAAGCCGGTGTCTCAACCATAGATCTCAACAAGGAGAAAACAGCTGCACAGGCAGCCCAAGAAGAATAACTTTTACCAAAAAGAGGGGGAAGCTCACCTTGTTAGCTTCCATTATTTCGCTCCGCTGAAACTCGGAGACAAAATGGGTCCAGAGGACACGAACCCAGAGTCCAACCGAGTCCGAACTCGGGTCCAGTTAACCAATACAAAACAGACCAGAGACACAACAGAACCGCAATCAAACGCAACGTTTTCTCTTTTCTGTTTCTTGCTTTGTTTACTCAAACTTCAGAGCGGATTTCTTCTTCGTGAGTTTCATTAGCAGCTGTTGTTTTACCGCCACCTGCAGGAAAAATTTGGACCAAAGTAGAAAAGGAGTTGTTTGTTTGTTTGTTTGTTTATTCATTTTATAAAATGAAATACAACAATTAACGTATTCATAATAGAAAAAAATAATAAAATGAAAGGTAGCAGATGAAGAATAAATCTTATTAAATCTGCTCCTTATTCATCTAATAACAGTTCAAACAATATTTTCTATAATAACAAAATAAGTAAATAACTCAGTCAATTTTCAATTCACATATATCACACATTAAATTAGATTCATTTATATTTTTTTAGCAATTCATTTTTTACCAGTTTCTTAAATACAAGGAATGATTTGGCTTCCTTAACATTTGTCATTAAGTCATTCCATAATCGTACTCCTTGAATTAAGGTAGATCTTAGGTAGATCTAGTTTCTACTTTGGTCCAAATTTCCTTGTTCTTTTTGTTCACATTCTTATAATTGTAACTATCTGTAGTAAAATAATAAAATAAAAAAACTTTGGTCCAAATTTTTGCTGTACACACACACACACACATCGTGTTGTATATATCGTGATATATATCGTTATCGTGATATAAAAAAGTCCATATCGTGATATATGATTTTTTCCATATCGCCCAGCCCTAATACACATGACAATAGACTGCTATAGAAACATTTACCATGAATTTGTTAAAAAACTGTTAAGGTTTAATTTTAGATTGGTCCTAAAATCAATTAGATATGTGGTATTTTGTGTCTGTAAAAGTAAAAATAAATGTATAATACAATAAAGTGTAGAAATCTGTTATGGATGTAGGTAATTTGGAGTTGTTCGGATGTCTAAAATCTTAAATTTTCAACCCAGTTTAAATGTAACTTTATTGGAAGTCATTGGAGAAAATCTCTCACTAATGTTGTTTTCCTAAAAGAACCACATTCAATGACAGGATAAGATTTTTAACCAGTATTTATACTTGTCAGGTCAGATTTCAGGAGTGGTTACATAAATATGCATGTATCACATACATAGATGTATCACATACAGTACATAGATGTATAGCATGAAAACAGTCACAAAAAAAAGCCTCGAGCTGCGTTATCTGCTCGCGTTTACACTCCTCTCAGTTGAGTTCAGGGGGTGTCCTTGAAGCCAGCTGCAGACATCTTACACAGTCCTCTCCGTTTACCCAAACATACGGTTCATGGGCAGAGATAAGATAGTGTTTAGTCATTTGGGAGACTGTTTCGGCTTGTTTTGGTTTTCTTGCTCTCAATTCAGAGGGGAAAATGTTCTCAACCACAATAATAAAAACATCCATAACCCTTGACCAAAAATCCCCTGACAGAAGTTTTAAGTTACCTGCAGTGTCCCCTCAATGAGGACAGAACTAGGCAAAAGGGTCTTCTACTCCTCTCCTGTTTCCTGGAATATCTTGCATAAAGATCTGAAGTTCTCGACCTTGACCTCTAATTGGTTTTAAACATTTGTTAAGTTCCTGCAAAAACCAGTGCAGACATGTTCCTGTTTTTAGTTTTCTACACCCCCTTATAATCTAGCTGTTTTTTTGTGCTAATTTTCCTTTTAATTATCCTTTTAATTACCATTTTATGATCACTTGTTAAAAATAATAATAATTTGTACTCATCCTTTATGATTGTCTATTGTTATCCAGTTGTCATCATTCTTTGTTAAAACCAGGTCTCTCTTGTAAATGAGTCCCCGAGGCTCAATGGGACTAACCTGTATAAAAAAGGTTGAAAGTACATAAAGTTAATTGTACGTTGTTGAGTTGTATTACATGTTGTCAAACTGTTTCTTAGGTTCATTTCATGTTTTCCAGTCAGTTGAAACTATTTAAGAATCAGTGAATTTAGTTGAATACTGTACACATTTTAAATGTGTTTGTTTTTGAGAGTAGATCATTTGCATTTCCTCCGTCCAGAAGAGGCTGCACTCGTTGGTTAGACCCCTCAATCAAATATAAGCAGATAAAGTAACGAGTCGTCCCGTCTCCCCCCCCCACAGGGTTTTAGTGCGACGAGCCCGGAAGCTGGCACAGCAGTACTACCTGGTGTACCAGGAGCCCATTCCCACAGGCCAGCTGGTCCAGAGGGTGGCCTCTGTGATGCAGGAGTACACACAGTCCGGGTGGGTTTCCACACACACACATCATCACATTTACTGGTGTCGTATTTCAAGGACTGTTTCTTCTTGATCCCATTTATGGTTCTGGAAATATTTTATTGTTTGTCAGCTCAGCTGTTGAGTTATGTCTTAATGTGTGTTACGTTCATTTAGGGGGGTGCGTCCATTTGGTGTGTCGTTGCTGATAGCTGGATGGGATGAGGACCACCCCTACTTGTTCCAGTCTGACCCCTCTGTACGTTGCTTCATTTCACGTTTTCAGAAAGACAGTTCTGGATTTCTGTTAGTGAAACTTTTACAGCCTATAGAGACGTGGCGCGTCACTAACTTTTACTGTTTAATCTTTTGTTTCTGTCTGGCAGGGGGCATACTTTGCATGGAAGGCCACAGCTATGGGAAAGAACTACGTTAACGGAAAAACATTCCTTGAGAAAAGGTACATTTTTTTAAAATATAAGGACTGTTTTTCTATAATAAAATTATATTCAGTCAATGTTCCCTGTTTTTATATTGTCTTCACACTGTTTGTAATATACGGAAGCGTAGTGCTGACACCTGGGGAAATTTTTTGGGGGGGCTTATGTAGTAATAACGTTATACGTATCACGTTATTACGTGATACGTATCACATAATAACATGATAATATCACGTAATAACATGATGCGTATCACGTAATAATGTGATACGTATCACGTTATTACGTGATAATATCACGTTATTACGTGATAATATCACGTTATTACGTGATATTATCATGTTATGTGATACGTATCACGTTATTACGTGATACGTATCACATAATAACGTGATAATATCACGTTATTACGTGATATTATCACGTTATTACGTGATAATATCACGTTATTACGTGATACGTATCACGTTATTACGTGATAAGTATCACATTATTACGTGATACGTATCATGTTATTACGTGATAAGTATAGATGTCCATCCACATGGTATCAGCATTTGGGTTTTTTAAAGGGAGCAAGCTAACAGAGCTACAACCTGATGGCGTTTCATAGAAAATGCAGATGTTTGATAAGGAAAAAATGTGGGGGAAAAAACCCGCTCGTGTTTAGTTTTCATGAAACTGCGAAAAACCACATTAGCTTATTTTGAGTGAAGTTTGGATCTCTGTCTTTAATGCATATCTTAGAGATATTAGTAGAGAAATGTAGAATATACCCAATAATTAAAGGAACTGAATGAAGAAATGTAAGTTTGGTGATAAACATGGGAGTTAGAGTCAGTTTATCAGAAATTTATTCAGGAGTAAATTAACCAAGACAAATCAAGTACATGGGAATGCTAGTTTTCTGAATGAAAAGGTTGACACTTTCAAAACTTTGTAGTATCAAACTCTTGGTCAAGAAAGTGGAGAACTTTAAACTGTTTAAGTGTGCATCTTAATCATCTTGTTTTGGAGGTCAGACCTGCAGTTCTAGGCTCTACAGTACATCCCTTAATTTGCATTTTATCTGGAACTACCTACTGGATGAAAGCAGCACAGAAGCCAGCCTCTCTCCCATTGTGACCCAGGCTCTGACAGGGGACATAAAACTGAATAAATCCCCCCAGGCAGATGTAACGTTGACACTGACTTGTCCTAAAAAACATAACATGTCTAAAGAAAATAATACAGCAAACAGTTGAAAAGTGTCTTCATTTTATTGAATTTTCATCACTCTACCATCTAGAGCAGCACATTCATGTCGACGTGACGTTCTAAAATGCAGACTAGCTACAGGAATATCAATATTGCGTTTGTTTGTGAAAACTTACACACTTTGTCAAGTTTGCATTTAACTTTTTTTCCTAAAATTTTCTTAACATAGCCATAAAATATCACAGACAAATGTCATCCTATACAAAACTACTGCACTCTGTGGAAACAACATGCCATTGTAAAAAAGGAACAAAATACTGTTTATAATAAAATAAAATAAAAATGCTTTAAAGACTTTCCATAGGTTATTCACTTTTATCATGAACTGTAAGACTTACTCACATTTTCAAGTTTGCATTGAATTTTTTTTAAACAGTTTTCCTAAAATTTCCTATTTTTGTTGGGCACTTATAGCAGAGACTGTACAGACACGTTCACCCATAAACATTAAGTCTTTCGACAGCTTAAACATGCGTAAACAGATTAACAAAAAAAACATACAGGCACTCCCTGTTAGATTATTTCTACATGAAAAAGTGTGAAAACATAAACTATTCTCAATCATTTAACATTACTTTTGATGTGTTGAGGTTTCACATTTAAATAATATTGAACTGTCCCATTCTGCTCAGGATTCTTCTCAGAAGAAAACTTGATGAAATTCTGTAAATTAGCCATTGTGCAGGCAAAAACAAGCGTATGGGCGAACTTGCATTATGGGTAATGGTGCTGATACCATGTGGATGGACATCTATACTTATCACGTAATAACGTGATACGTATCACGTAATAACGTGATAATATCACGTAATAACGTGATACGTATCACGTAATAACGTGATATTATCACGTAATAACGTGATATTATCACGTAATAACGTGATAATATCACGTAATAACGTGATACGTATCACGTAATAACGTGATATTATCACGTAATAACGTGATATTATCACGTAATAACGTGATATTTTATCACGTAATAACGTGATAATATCACGTAATAACGTGATACGTATCACGTAATAACGTGATATTATCACGTAATAACGTGATACGTATCACGTTATTACTACATAAGCCCCTTAAAAAATTTTCCCCAGGTGTCAGCACTACGCTTCCGTAGTATTATGTGCAGCACTTTGGCCAACAGTTGTTTTTAAATGTGCTTTATAAATAGATTATATTTTTTTAAACATACATTTTGTATCCACGTTGGAAGCATAGTATTTTGGGTGTTTGGCGTTCTGTGAGCAGTATTTCTCAGCAGAGCTTTTTTGGGTTTTTATGTTTAACTTTGACAATCAAAGTGCAAACCTAGTTGGGGTTCAAGAATCTTTATTATCCCCACGGGACAGTTTGTTTCACACTCAGCAGGCACACAAAACATCTGTACTAGACACTGAGACATTAAAATAACAGAAATCATCACAGTTTGTTGAGAAGCCTGATCGCTACAGGGATGAATGAGTTATTCAGTCTGTTTGTTCTACATCTGGGCTGCGGACACCTGCGTCCAGATGGAAGTAACCTGAACTCACCATGGAGTGGGTGATCAGGATCTGCCAGAATCAGCCTGGCCTTGTTCACTGACCTCACCTTGTGTAGGTCAGCGAGGTTCTTTCATCCTGACAATCCCTGAGAGTTTGTTCCTGTTTTTGCATGTTAAAAGCCTAAAATATTTTTATGCGTTAATTTACGTCATGATTCACTTTCAGTCTCTGGGTAATCTTAAGTCGCTCTGGCTAAGCTTTCTGAAGTGAACTTGATGGTTTCTCTCTGTAGGTATAACAACGACCTGGAGTTGGAGGATGCCATCCACACAGCCATCCTCACACTGAAGGTGAATTATAAATATCACAATCATTTGTCTGTTATCAGTGTCTTACCTCTTCAGGTTAACTCTTTACTCTCCCGCCTTTGTGTTTCAGGAGAGTTTTGAGGGTCAGATGACAGAGGAGAACATTGAGGTGGGGATCTGCAACGAAGCTGGTTTTAAAAGACTGACCCCAGCGGAGGTGAAAGACTACCTGTCTGCCATCGCATGAACACACCACCCTCCCTGACGGCCATTTTTCAGGACAAGACTCAGCAGCACAGTAGTCAACGGTCACATGGCTCATTTTTGTAAACAAAATGTTCAGATGCTATAGTTTGCTTTAATCACAGTCTGGTTAAACTGTTTTAAGCTCCACAACCACGCGTTTACAGTTTGTCACCAAATGTATGTAAATTTACTTCATGAAACTGTCACTCACAAATACAGACTATCAAAAGGCTGAGACTTTACTCAACACATGCACCGGTAATGTGGCTGTTGTCTACTGTGCACATGGAAAACTTGGGTTCTGATGAGTAAAATTTCAAGTCTTCCATTTAATCCTCTTTTTCTTCTTTTTTTATTGCTCATTGTTGTCGCAAAGGCAGTTTGGAGGTTAAGCACTGATTAGAAATATCATTTATTAAATTCTGCTATAACCGAGTGTGGCGTGAGACCTACTGTTGCACAAAATATTTAGTAGAAATCAAGCTTTACCACATGGTAGTTTGTACATCTTTGTCAATCGTCAAACAGTGTGAAGGTGACAGAGAAATAAATAGCAGGTGTGGGAGGATGTAATGGAGAGCTTTAGATTTTCACTCAGGATCTGCTTGTAACGGATTTAAACGATTTGTTCTTATTTTCAGGTCAGAGACAGTTCTGAAATTTGTACCTTCTTTTCTGATTTATGTACTTTCTTCAATAAAACATGGTGAGCTGTTGTTGACCCGTTGTTTTCACTGAATAATCTCTTTTTCAAATGGCAGTTTACAAAATTAAGCGCGCGCACTTCGAAGCAACCGCAGTGCCGTGCACAGTGTATCCCTCCGCTTGTTTATTTGTCAAAAATTGCCGTTTGTGACGAAATAAGGTTGATAGTGAGGAGTGCTTAAACGAGTTACATTGTTGATGTGTTTAAAATCCGATGTAGTTCATGTTTACATGGATTTTGCATGTTCTAGTAAGGGATCTATTTGTATCAGCGGAAGGAGACTGCTCACCCCACAACATCCGATGACGTTTGTGGCGCCAGAAATCAAGAAGAGCAGGAGGAGGAGGGCGTTTCAAATGGTTCCTGTCATGGCGAGTCGGCAGTAAAACAATCGTCGACGGAGTGTTTCGCTCATCGTTTAATGTTCGCGTGAGTCAAGATGGTGGTGTTACGAAGCAGCGGCTCTGTCGGCGCTGAGCCGGAGGCGACGACCCCGAAGAGGAGGGCGCTGGACCCGGACACGACCTCCGAGTTTCTGTCGCTGCTTCCCGCCGCGGCGCAGAGAAAGTCCGCCCGGGCCACTCGGTCCTCCCAGTTCCTGAACAACAACACCAGCTTCAGCAGCCCCGAACACTGCTCGGTATGTGAGGACACTGAACGCTTTGAGGACACACAGCCAACATGTATATAACACTGCAGGAGACAAACACTGCAGGAGAGATGCTCGGGGGAGAGAGGGTCATTGTGGGGGTGCTACTAGCTAGCGCGCTAATCCTCCTCAGCTCCTGTTAGCTTCAGTTTGAATATGTTAATACGTTCATGTTTATTTAGCTCTAGTTTAAACTAATACGTTCAGTTACTTTTTGTCTTTTTAGCTTCAGTTGCAATAATAGATGTGCATCCTCATTCTCCATGTTGCAGTTTAAAACTTTTTTTACTCTTATGTTATCTGCTATGCAGGTGTAATTTTGAATCGGTGTTGGCTAAAACACTGGTGTTGTTATAAACGTGTGAACATGTAGAGGTTATACAGATAGGACACATATTAAATGAACATTTCATTCATTTCTGGCTTAACAGTGAGTCACGTGATCTGCTGCAGCTCTATGGTTGTTTTACAGCAGAACAAAGTTACTTCACTGGAAGGATAGCTTGTGCTTTTCAGTCACAAAACAGAAGTTATTATGTAATAAGAGAAAAGAAAAAGTTGAGTTTTATTTTTTTTAAATAATGCTGGCATCATACACATTACCAGTAATATTTATTTTAGCACCTTTTTGTTATAAAATGGTAGTGAGAGACGTTCAATGATCTTTTATCAGTGTCATTGGAAGAACGTGTGGACATGCAACACTGAGGACTGTAGCTGTAAGCAAGTTTTAGATGCAGTATCATGAAGATCCATCCATCCATTTTCTTCCGCTTATCCGGGGTCGGGTTGCGGGGGTAGGGAGGCCCAGACTTCCCTCTCCCCAACCCTATCGAAGATGCACTGTTTTATTCAGATGTTTACATTTTTAATGGGCTACATCCAAACCAAATGTCATGGTGCAAATTCAGTTCAAATTTGGATCATTTCTTGAACACATTGCCCTAAATCAGAAACATCTTTATCTCGTATTGTGACCCTCTTGAAGCAGTGGCGTGGATTATTTCAACAGTGAAAGGCCAACTTTTAGAGATTTATTAGTGACAAGCAGTTAAGATGTAGTTTGATGTCACCCTAAATAAATTAAACATCAAACTTGAGGTAAAACCACCCGGCTTGGCCCAAGCACCAGCCTGTTGATGTACGGATAGCCACCCACAACTTTTAACTTTGAAAACGTAAGTCATCTTTAGCAAACTAACCTGGTGTGAAGAGACCGTGCAGGGTTTGAAACTTGTAATCCAACCACAAGGATCGTCCTCTTAATGGTTCTGCTGTTTTCTCTCTGGTCCGTGACAAAAATCCAGTAAACTGTAGAAGCTCTACTCATTTCTGTCACAGATTTCCACAGTTCACTGAAACAAACTTGTTGATAAAACTGTTTTCCTGACATCAGCTGAAAGCACCCTGCTGCAGGGCTGTTCAACTAAATTGATCAGGGGGGCCATAGTTACTGAAAGCCAAGAGCTCAGGGGCCGGACGTCCAGCAGTTATTGTCATGAAGTTTGTTTTACGGTTTGAAATAAGTTTTATTTAAAAATTAACTCAATAGTGCAGGTGTTTAGACTCTGTCATGTGTATTCTCACTCATTACAGCAGATTGATCCTGATATGTGGTCTAACTGTTTCACTCTCTGTGACCGGGCCAGGGTTACGATGCAAAGCCAGAGGATGGAGGTGGTCTCAGTCACTCCCTCAGGTCCAGAGGACAAAGGGTTAAACCTGAGGTTTCTTTTGCCGACATGGGGCCAAGGATGAGCACCGCTGTGCATGAAGACCGAGCTGAAGGCTACTGCACCAGGTAATACAAGACGTCCATCTTCAGCTGGCATCACACGAGTTCTGGAGAACTGGGAGAGGAGTTTCTCTACCAGGGATAATCTAAAGACCTTTGAATATCACATTTTAATAATTCTTGTGGGAAATTTGCACTTTTGTAGCATTTGAAAGAAGAGGCAAAGAAAAAAATCATTTTTGACCCTACTTGTCTGTTCTGTCTCCAGGAAATCTTCCAGGCTGCAGAGAGAGGCAAAGGCATCCGATGAGAAGCAGCGAGCAGGTACGGCACACAGCAGCAGAGAAGCTCCGATTATTAATGCTGAGCTTCATTCTGTTTTTATGGAGGGCCTATAGTGTATGTGCCACCTCCCCCCAGATGTTCCAGATGAAGTGGAAGGGTCGTCCACCCCCAAAAGAAGTCGCTTTAACCTACAGAGTCAAGAAGTGGAGGCGGAAGAAGAGGACTGCTCCGTGCGACGAAGCTCCAGAGCCACCAGATACAAGCGTCGCTCTCGTAACCAGTCGGTGTTCTACGATCGCCTC
>JBBPBX010007870.1:0-42102 GCA_038048925.1 Garcialebias charrua | reverse complement strand
CTAATCTTTACATTTATGTTCAAACAGCAGTTAATTATCAATTCCAATAGCTTTTCATTAATTAACGTGCATCCCCCAAAAAAGTTTATTTAACCTTTTATAAATACAAGTTAGTCTCATTGTTATTCTTGAGGGACTGGTGACTCAGAGGTTAGACAAGGTGAACCTGTGATCAAAAGATTGCCGGTTCAACTCCTGGTACTGACAACATTAAAATGTGGGTGGAAGATCTCACACCTGCCTCCACCCTCATTTGCCCCATTCTGGACCCTTGAGCAAGACCCTTAACCCCCACCTTCTGCTCCCCCGGGCGCTCTCTGCTCCACACAGATGGCTGTGGTAGCTCAGTGGTCTGTGGTTGTGTCAGAAAAGACATCTGGCATAAGTCTTCATGCAACGTAGTTCACTGTGGCGAGCCCTGAAGAAGGGAGGAGCCAAAAGAAGAAAGGGGAAAATGTCTCATTCTTAATCTATAACAAAGAAGAAAAGTGTTGCATGATAAAATAAAAAAATTACTTAAAAAATTTAAAATAACTATTCCATTGTCATTAATTGTTCGAAGATCAGTTTAACTTACCGGTATCTGCATTGTGTTTAAGTTTTCGTTTGAACTTGTAATTGGTTAATCTGTATCAAATATTGATCTATAATCTATTTTAAGTTCTGGTAAAGTGCTGTGTCTTCAGTCCTTCTAGTTTGCTTCCAGTTGTGATGAGCTGCACCATAAATGTCCATCTGTTGTTTTGTGCTTTGAAGATTTTTGTTGAAGCCAAGCGAACATCTCCCAGTATCTTGTACATCCCACACATCGGTCAGTGGTGGGAGACTGTGGGTCCTGCTCTCAAAGCAACCTTCCTGAGCCTCCTGAGCTCCATCCCTGCCTTCTCTCCCATACTGCTGCTGGCTACCTGCAGCCTCCATCACGACCAGCTGAGTGAGGAGGTACGGCACATCAGCACACTCTGATCTGAATTTTCTTGAATCTAAAAGGATGCTCTGACGTTGATCTGCTCGTCACAAGACTTGACGGTCTCCATCTTCCTTCTTTCAGGTGCAGGAGTTGTTTCGGGTTGAATATGGAGAGGTCTTTCATGTCCCGGTGCCAACCAGCCGAGAGAGGAGGGACTTCTTTGAGGATCTTATCCTCAATCAGGTTGCAAAAGCCCCCGCTTCGAAAAAGAAATCTGGTGAGAATGTAATCTACTGCGATCAAATAAAGCTCACGTTAACAACACAGCACAGTAAAAGAGAAAAGAATCGTTCTAACTTGGCTGAATTTTCTCTGGAAACAGATGTACGGTAGTTTGTTGTAGGATCAGGATAAAGCGAGACAAACTGAAGATGACGTAAAACCTTTTAGTATTTTAGTTTCTGTGATGAGGATGAGTGAAATGATTAAGATACTAACTTAACTAGAAAATATTTATACTAAAAACATGAATTAATAACAGAACTACACGGAGATGAGGATATTCATCGTGGAAGAATGTTCAGCTTCTTCTGCAGATTGTACAAAATGTAATAAAAAAAGGAAACAATTTAAATCTACATGCAACTGGTGACATGTGTTATTCTTCATCGCAGATTAAATGGGAATGTAGATTGAGCTAATCTGCATATGTCAAATGTTTTTATGCAGCATAACATTAGTTATTTCCCTTCTCATGCCCCCCCCACTCAGTTCTTCATGCATTAGAGGTGCTTCCTGTTGCCCCTCCACCCCCGCCACGTCAGCTGACTGAAGAGGAGTGCCGCCGTCTGGACGAACAGGAGGAAGATACGCTCAGAGAGCTTCGTCTCTTTCTGCGTGACGTCACAAACCGCCTTGCTCAAGACAAACGCTTCAAGGCTTTTACCAAACCTGTGGATCTAGAGGAGGTAGCTGTTCTACTTCTCATCATGTTGAACTATAACTACAATAAATGTTTTAATGACTCCAACGAGTAAGGCAGAGCTGTAGCTAGGTTGTCTTTGAAATGGCTGTTCTGATGGGTTTTATCATGTGTATAGTGCAGGGGTCTGCAACCTGTGGCTCTGGAGCCACATGCGGCTCTTTGGTCCCTCTGCAGCAGCTCTTTCAAGCTCTGACCAAAACTGACATAAAACTGAATTTTATTACAGTGTAGTTGTTATAACAACTGAAAGGGCTAATTTTAGCAGTTTTCCTGTAATTTATTTAGCTAATATATGATTACTAGAAACATTACATGGGGTAAAACACTCACTTTCACTTTTCGCTTCATTTCTTCAAAGTAGGCTGCATAATTTTTCTACAATTAAAAAATCACATAAGAATGCATAGTTTATTGTTTTACTTTTTAGAAACTGGGCAAAAACTATATATTTTTTCCTTCCTTGTCTTCGAATGTAAAAATATCAATAAATGTTAAAAGTCATTAGATATTTTTAGTTTTATAAAATCACCCAGAAAAGCGCCCTCCAACAATCTTAAAGTGGTCCATGGGCCACCAGTTGAGAATCCCAGTTGTATCGGGTATTGTGGCTCCGGACACGTTTAGTTTAGTGAACAAAAGGGCAGAAATGGCTCTTTTTATCATAAAGGTTGCAGACCCCTCGTATAGTGTATTTTTATATTTAAATGTAAAATAAATGAAGCAACATCAACAATCTTAAGTGTTTCTGTTCCTCTCTGTGCTTGTTGTGTGTCCGTAGGTTCCAGATTATGCTGAAGTGATCAAGACGCCCATGGACCTGTCGACCGTTCTGTCAAAGATAGACCTCCATCAGTACAGGACGGTCAAAGAGTTTCTCCATGACGTGGACCTCATCTGGCAGAACGCCCTCGAATACAACCCAGACAGGGACCCTTCTGGTATCTCACACATGCTCTTCAGATTAGTACTACACATAATTGGATTTTATTTGTTTGTGTGTTTGTCTTTTGAGTGCAATGACGTGAGTATTTCTCCTGCAGATCGTCAGATTCGCCACAGGGCGTGTGCGTTGAAGGACACCGTCCACGCCATCATCCGTGAAGAACTGGATGAAGATTTTGAGAAGATTTGTGAAGAGATCGTGGAGTCACGAAAGACGAGAGGTGAAAGCTGTTTGTGTGTTCGCTTTGAAAAGACTTTGTCTTGTATGTAGCGGTAGTTAAATGTTTCAGTTTTAAAACCAGGTGTGGTATGAAGTGTTCAGAGTTTAAACACCACATAATATGACGACTTAGAGAGCTTTAAAATATATATATATATATATTTAATATATTTGAGTATCGGGATGACTGTCTTATTTTACCTAAACACTGATGTATGTAAATATATTTATACACGCACACATATATTTACCTAAATACTTCTCAGTAACAAATTGCCTTTAGAGTCATAAGCTGCAAACCGAGAATTGGCTTTGATGATGACGTTGAACACTTCTCAATAAAAAGCTAACGTGGTTAGCAATGTGTCTATCACTGAAATGTCTACACAAACCAAACGTTTCCAAAGTCATAGCTAAAGCTAGTCATGTCACAGTATTATATACTGGTACATCTTCTCCAGGGTTCAGAAAAGAAAAGATGTGGAAACAGTTTAACTCCATGTTTCTACCACACCCAGCTACGGCAGCTGTACTGGGACAAACAGCTCTGTGCAGCATCGACTCTTAACTCTCTCAAAGTGACACTGATTAGTAAAATTGTTTGAAAATGGATTGAGGATCTTCCATGTTCATAATATGATGCATCTAAAAATAGACACACACACACCCATAACACTAGTAACTGAAAGCTCTGTGTTTCCTATTACAGTACTGTAGTTGTTAAAACCTTTGACATGTTTGTTTTGTTTCGGCTACAATTTATTTAGTTAGATTGCTTCAACCTGCACATCAGATTTTTGCAGACACATAAAGTTGAAAACCTGCAGCTTGAATAAATTTAATTATTTGTTGAACTTAGGTTGCTCCACTGCACGGTTTACTCCCACTTTCTACCACGTCCTTCCAAAACAGCCCAAACCTGCCACTGATACTGATGCCACCAACACAGCCCCACAAAGAGACAAAGTTGAATCTACTGTTGTGGTTGCTGCCGACACACGTGTCCCTGCTGTCACAACACCTAAACTCACAGGTGAGGTGAACTCAAAGACACATTTACAGTTTTGGGGTTAAGACGACAACCGCGTTTTCTTTCCTTCTGTATTTTCAGCCCACAAGAAAAAACGTCGGAAAAGTCGCTGGTCTACCGGCTGCATCCCGAAGAAGAAGTTCTATTCCTCCCCTCACGTGTCCAGAGACGAGGAACACTTTGGTTCTGATGAGAATGTTGATGATGGAGATAACGAGGTTGAGAAGGAAGGAGGAGCAGAGGATCGTGATGCCAGTGGAGCAAAAGAGATGAACGTCGACAAAGAGCCAGAGCCTGCAGCAGCGCAGGAAGGTGGTTCTGATGCAACTGTTGAAGCTGAGAGCAACCAGGATGAAGATGCAGAGAGAGAAGAGAAGAAACCAGCTGATGAAGACGTCATGACACAGGAAGATGACGACCAGATAAAAGATAAAGAAGACGACGACCTACAACCAGAAAACAGTGAAAAAAGGAGAGATGAGAGAAATGTCTCAGTTAACACTAATAAAGAGAGCAGTGCAGAGACACAGGGAGACCCGCTGCCCACTAGTCCAGAACAATCTGTCACTGGTTGTCAGTCAGAACCTCAGACTGTGAAGGACCCGTGTGAAGAAGAACAGAACAGAGTAGCTTCAGTAGACGAAGCCAAGCTGACGAGTCCCGCGGAGCCGATGGAGACAGAACCCACAGAGACAGGAACAGGTTGGACTGGAAACACTCCATCAAAGCTTATGTGGCAATATGGCAGCAAGCCGTGGCTGTGGTGTTGACACTTTGTGTTTTGTCTCAGAGCACGCCGTGCAGCGAATGACCCGAGCCCTGAAGAGCACGGTTCTGCAGCAGCAGGTGATCAATGTGGACAAAGCTCTGCAGATCCTGGACCAGGAGACGCCTCCTCTGGTTGTGGACAGAAACAGATTAAAGGTGTGTGAGACGCTGTGTGAAAGGAAGGAAAAGTCCAGTGAGGGGCATTTTTTTAATCCTTTCATCATCCCAGATATTTCCTCCAAATAAAACTGGAAGCTGAGCTGATCTTTGTATTTTCAGGAGCTTCTGGACAGAATAGTGACCCAGACTGAAGGCTACGAGGTTTACAAGCTGGAGAAACTCTACGCTCTGCTCTGTCAGAACATCTACAGACACAGACGAGACCACAACAAAACAGCACTAGTACAGGTCAGTAAGACTCGTTTTCTGTTGACTGGTTCTGATGTTTAGAAAAGAAAAGATGAGGTGCACCTACAGGATCTCAGTATGTTACAGTAGGAGCAGTTAGAGTTGATAAACATCTTAGTTCTGGTCTAAAATAGATTTTTCTACCTGGATTATTGAGCATCAGGAATCAAGGAATCAAGGAGTTTTATTAACATTGCATCAATTTCCACCGATTACAACGTAAGTATGTATTGCAGGCATCCAGAAGAGAAATGAGTGCAAAAGCTGCAGCAAAACAAAGCATATTACATGTTTTATCAACACACGATATGTTTTATCAACACACGACATGTTTATTCAACACATTGATATGCTCTTAGCGCGGCCAGGCCCAATCTGTCTCCAGATGAAGGTCAAAAGCAGGAAAAACAGGCAGAAACACTGGGATTCACAGCATTGATATTAAAAAAAGATGAATCACATTTTGTCTTCAAGACACCGCGTGATTCAGTAAAAACCATATCAGAGCACATTTAGGTACAATAACAAAGGAAATACGGCAGGCAAGGAGATTGTGTCCATGATTAATTTCAGACAAACACAAAGTTCAGCAGGTGTGCAGCTGGGTGTTATCCGAAGCCTCACAGAAATCTCTGGGGAGGGGGGGGGGGGGGGCTCTTCAACTCCTCACTCTAGGAGAATGGATTCCCACAGCCCGCTTGTCAAGGACATGTGCAGAAGCCAGATAATGTTTCGTTTGTTATCCAAATAGACCACAGTGTTCTTTTCCACTGCCGCCTCCAAGTCTGTGGGTGCTGTTTCATGGCCGAAAGAAATCCAAATATGTGGTTCTGCTCTGCCCCGCTTTCATGAGCTTCCACCTGTCCCTTGATCGATCCTGGGTGGCTGCAAACAAGTCCCAAAACGGACAGCAGGTGCACGGTGGTCCACCACTGCACCAATCGTGCGATTGAGCTCATACAGCAGCTGGGATGAGGAGCCCACGACCCGGTTCAGAGAATTTTGCTGATCAGGCAGTCCCGACAGCGCTCTGATAGCCGCCGAAGCCTCCCTCAGCTTCCGATAACAAACAACTCCGGTTACGCCAAAAAACAGAGCAGTTGCTACCAATAATCCAATAATCCACAAATCCTCCACGTCTTCGACACTCAGAACGGACAGACACATGGGCTGCCACTGACCCCACGAGTCCAGCACGTATCCAGCCGCGTGTGTGTCGGAGGGACAGACAGCTTCTCCTGACACGGTCCGCTTCGTGGAAAAAATCTTATCCATTGAAGAAACAGCCCAATTGATTAATTCCATATTGGTTCGAGTGAGCGCTGAAGGGTCGCAGACGAGACGAAAAGCAAGCAGGGAGTAGGAAAAACTTAGGGAGGGAAGAGCAGAAAGATATGCGACCTGCCTTGCCGAGTGCCGGAAGAAGAACCATCATTATCAGGGTATCTTAGTTCTGAAGAACCATCATTATCAGGGTATCTTAGTTCTGGGTTTTCTATGTCCTTTATTAAAAGGAACTCCAACTGCCTGAACATGTTGACCGTAACATGTTATTTATTCCACTAAAAGTTGTAGGTTACACATGAAAATGTCTAATTACTTTAAAAAAAATTATATATGTTTACTACATTTTTCACCAAAATACTGGTATGTAGCTACAGTATTTTAGCGCAAGGCAAACTGGGACGAATCTAAAAAAAAAAAAGAAGTTGTCTGGTCCTCTGGACATTCAACAAAACAAATTTAAAAAAAATATGTAGAAACGTTTTGTCTTTTATCCGAAAGACTTCTTCAGTCTGAGATGCTGTATTCAGCTCAGTCTTAAATAGCACCCTTTCACAGTGGATCAACCAGTTTGCTGCTGACAGCCAAAACCAGCTGCTCACATGGTCAAGGAGGACCATCAGCCTAACGATGGATCGTTAACACCCTGATGGTTGTTTGCTATTCACAGCCATTGGCCAAAAGGATGGTCCAGCACAGAAGATCAACATCATCAGGTCAGGACTCTGCAGTCTACACTCATCTCCAGGCCAGCGGTCACTCTTTCAGGGATGAAGATGTTCACATCCTTGATAGAGAGGAACGATGGTTTGAGAGAGGAGTAAAGGAGGCCATCTTTGTGAAAAGAAACCGTCCATCATTAAACAGAGGTGGAGGCCTCCGGGTTCAACTGTCCCCCTCTTACAATGCTGTTATTGCTAGTATCACTCAGCCCTCTGTGAATAGCAAACAACCATCAGGGTGCTAACGATCCATCGTTAGGCTGATGGTCCTCCTTGATCATGTGAGCAGCTGGTTTTGGCTGTCAGCAGCAAACTGGTTGATCCACTGTGAGAGGGTGCTATTTATAAGACTGAGCTGAATACAGCACCTCAGACTGAGGAAGTCTTTCGGACGAAAGACGAAACGTTTCTACATTGGTTTTTTTGTTGTTTTTTTTATGTCCAGAGGACCAGACTTAAGTTTTTTTAGATGGATTAAAGTTCTGTCATATGTTAAAAAATTTTTTTTTAAATGACGGGGGAGGGAAAACTTATTTTGTTGCAGTCTACGTAAAACTGTTTAATCTAATGACGAAACTGGGATCAAACGGACGCTGCTTTCAACCAATAAAGAGAACCAGAGCCACAGTTTGATCCAGTCAGAGCAGGGCGGGGCCTACGGTCTTGTCTCAGGTCTCTCTTGTAAATGAGTCCGCGAGGTTCAATGGGACTGACCTGTATAAATAAAGGTTGAATAAATGAAGGTGATATAATAAATGTGACAAAGTCACTGCAGCCCAGGAGGTACCAGGACTGACACCCTCACCCCAAATCCCTCACTGCACCCCGACCTCCTGGGACTTTTGGATTTCTCACCTATCACCGTGAGAGAGGCTGTTTCTGTTGCTTTATTGTAACAAAGATGTTTGTCGGTTTATTTTAAATTTTTTACCTTAAACTTACAAAGTTCTCTCTGTGAGAGTGTGTTTCAGGTGTTTGTAGTTTATCATAAGTAATAACACACAAAAAAGAATAATTTCTACATGGCAAATAACATTAACAAGGTGTTGTCTGTCTGGATGTACCAAACTTGATTACCGTATTTTCCGCCGTACACATCACACCGCCCTATAAGTCATGTCAGTCCACATATGTTTAATAAAGTGGAAAAAAAAATCCATAAATACGCTGCTTCGCCATATACATCACATCTGTTATGCATCACTGCTGACAACTCGGAAATGTGGGCCGGTGTTGTATCAAAAATCGATTGGCTGCCAAATAGCAGGCACGGGAGGACTTTAACAAGATTAACACTAAAAAAGATTTATTTGTTTGCTCGAAATTATAGTAAAGGTGTATCTCAGTTGAACTTTTACTTACCGTAATGAAAGGACTTTAACAGTCCTATCAGCTGCATTTCAAAAGTATTTGCTGCCTCGGTGCTCTGGGAATGTGCCGACAGGGAGGAAATCAGGAAGGAGGAACGCTGCGCATTTCTTCGAAATTTAACGAGATAAGCACCTAAAACAATTATGTTTGCTTGACTTTTTAGTAAAGGTGTCATTTGAACTTTTACTTAATAAATGCACTTCAATGGTAAAATTAGCTGCATTTCACCAGGGTGACACAGCGAAATGAAGCTGATTTGACTGTTGCTCCAAACGAGCTGGACAAAGGTGAAAGACTTTGGCAAGCCCATTTGTGTCATTAATAGCCACTTTTACCTATTGCCTGACACAACGGCATGCCATAATGCTCGAGTGCCTTCTAGTGGCTGAAAATGATAGTGTTCAATATTTTCAGTCAGAATGAATGAAAACGGTCATATCGCAGCCAAAAATTAGTTTATAAATATGTGAAAAATCCATAAATACGTCACTTCAGTGTATAAGTCGCAGGGCATGCAAATTATACAAAAAACATGACTTATAGGCCAAAAAATACAATATATTTAGAATCATAGTGAGCGGGGACTGCTGTGATAATAAATGATCAAACATGAAAAATACATAGAATCAAAATGACTTCATGAGCTGAAATATTCTAAATATAATCTCTTTGAATTAAATTGTCATTTTAGGGTAAGAAATCTTGTCAGTATAGAAAAATTTATAATTTATACTCATTGGTAAGTTTGGTAAGCTCTAGCATTTTCAGTCAAAATATTTTTTTTCTGCTTAAACCCATGCAATAAAGTTATATTTTGTATTAGTCATTCACAAAATCGTATTAGTCATTCACAAAATCTAGGCCGAACTGATCAAACACAATCAACTTGTGATGTTTTTATTAGATCATGTATATATTTTTGTCTGTATACAGGTCTCCATTCTCTTACACCACACTCTGGTTTGAACTAAAGGGCTCAGATAACGTCTAAAAATAACTTTAAAGTTGGATGAAGCTAGCACCTAAGACACCTGTTTACATGATTTACCCAGAATGTATTGCAACATAAATAAAATGGCAACATTAATGAATCATTAGTTGTTGTTTTTTATTTTTTATTATTATTATAAAAACAAAACAGCCTACAGTGTTTTTATGGTCTTGGTTTTATAGCTGAAGTGGTTGTTTATTAAACGAGGTGTGTTGTTCCAGCGAGTCGAGGAAACGGTTCAAGTAACTTCAGATTTCCATCCAACTTGTGCCTAATTTATTATTTTGTTTTTTTTAGGAGCTGGAACTGGAGGTCCAAAACTTCTGCTTTCTCTGACTTCTCTTCAGGAAGAACTAGCTTAAAGCATTGTTATTATCCTTAACTGTGTAAAACAAATTCTATTTTCACATGAATTCATACTCTTTTAATTTTTGTGCTTCAGCATAAACTTTTGTATTAGTTATTTGTTATTAAATGTTTTTTTCTTGACTTGTGTGTTTTTTATGGTCATAAGATTTCAGACTGATGAAATTTCACTATAAAATGTTTTAAAGGGATGTCACATTGTTTCAATTCCCACAACTTTTGAAACTAATTCTTATCTCTTAAGTCCACCTTCGTGTCTTCAGTGACATTTACAATAAATTAAAGTATTTTTAATTTAGGTTCTGGTGTAGCCCAAAGCAGTGGACTTATTACGTTCTAACGCTGTCCGTCTTTCATGCCTTGTTTGAACTCTAAACTGAGAAGAATCAGAATAAGCTTTATTATTGCCAAGATATGACAAGACTGTACGTACAGTCATCCGAAAGATGGACGGAGTGCACGTAGTTGCTGCTCTTTAAAGCCCCACTGACATGATTTTTTAATTTTCATAAAATTGCTCAAAATATATATATTTTATCATTTAAATAGGTTCATTTTTGAAAACAAAATGCTAAATCACTTTAATTTTGCTTTAAAAGTGATTTTGAACTTAAAGCCGTGTTTAGTCATGGGAAATCCAATTACACACGAACGCACCATCTGTGACGTAACACTGGGCAGAGGGCTCTGTTCTCTTTAATAGTGGACCATTTAAAACCCGATGAATTTATCAATCTATGTGAAGATTTGAGTGATTTGTCTTCATTTTGGGAAGCAGAAAATAGTTTGGGTGATGGAACAAGAAACAACAGGATCTAATTTAGGTCTGATGCTGTATCAGACTTACCTTCATGTCGAGCTGCTCATACCTGCGCACTGTGACAAGCCCAGAGCTCTGCCCGGTGTGACATCACAGATGGTGCGTTCGGGTGTAATCAGATTTCCCATGATTAAACACGGCTTGAAGTTCAAAATCACTTTTAAAGCAAAATTAAAGTGATTTATCATTTTGTTTGCATAAAGGAACATATTTAAATGATAAAATATATATTTGAGCAATTTTATGAATAGTAAAAAAATCATGTCGGTGGACCTACAGGTGCAGTTTCTGTAGAACGCAGCACTTAGAAAAATTTTCAACAGGGAAAGCATTTTGGTCCCTCCCCCTCAGAGCCATATATGGCTCTGCTCCCCCTTGCTCTCGCTGAAATTCAGCTCAGCCTCCACTATGTCCTGTGGCAGCCGCATCGAAGTTCTGTGTTTATATGTTAATAAAACGTTCTAAAAAATAAAATAAAAACATGGAGCGCTGGTCCAGAACACCAGGAAATCTGCAGAGCCGCGCGCAGCCACGTTGGACATGAGTTTAATTTGCTCGTGACAAATTCATTCATTTCCTCATAATTTCAGTCATGGAGTCAGTGGAGGAGGAAGCAATCACTTGACTTTTGGCAAAAAAACAAAGTCCAGATCAGGGAGGAAGAAGGAATTTAATACATTTGTGTCACATACAAACAGTTTTGCATCGCTTTGCAATAGTTTGAACGAGAATGTGAGCGACCGCTGGGACAGGCGGGGGCGTGGGTTAGGAGCGTGAGAAGCTCTGTTTTTATTGGCTGGTTTAAAAACTCTGTTTTTATTGGCTGGTTAACGGCGGGTCACTGTGGGTTATTAGAAATGCTTTTAGTAACACCTGGAGAAGCAAGGGGACTATAGTTTTTTTCAGAGATTACTTAGCCGTGTTTCCATCAAGGTTTCTAGCTGCGCAATTTGAAATAGCGCAGCAGAAAAGCTTAATGGAAACGGCAAATTGCGAGGTTACTTCCTGAATTACGCTAAAAAGTTTTTACGCTCGCTTGAGGTGGTTTTTGGGATTTGAGATGCGCTAAACGACAAATGGAAACACATTTTCCGACTCATTTCTGACGTAGCGAAAATTCACGTCACGTGACGTTCAGCTGTTTCCGCTCCGGACAACATGTAACATCGCTAAAACTAGTTGGCATGACAGAATAAATACAACTCGCCCGATAGCAACACGTACCTGAAATATTCTCTCGATTTTGACGAGATGTGTGGCCGGGTTCAGTTTTCAACCGCTACTTCCTGTTTACTGTAGACATGCGCAGTGCTGACGTCTGACGTAATGACGCTGACGTCTGACGTAATGACGCTGTGCGCGGCTTGGTAGAAGCGCTTCAAGCCAGCAGATGGAAACACTTCTGATCTGCATTAATTTGTATTTACATATTTGCGAGGTAGCTCAAAATACGAAATGAAAATGGATGGAAACACAGCTTTTGTCTAACATCAGTCTGTCAGGAGATAGTGACAGAGTGAAGAAATATGTTAAAAATATATTATTAGAAAACTTACAGACTGCACTACAGAAACTGCAGCTTTAAGAGCACAGCCTTCTTATCCTTTTCAGAATACTGTACATTTTTTAAGATGGAAAAAGGGACAAAGCCATGAGAAGAGGATAGTGGCATTACAAAAAAGATCTCTTCATATATATATATATAAATATATATGTATGGGACGGCCGTGGCGTAGTGGTAATGGCAGTCGTCCCCCGATCGGAAGGTTGGCGGTTCGAATCCCGGTTCCCCACACCATGTGTTGTTGTGTCCTTGGGCAAGACACTTAACCCCGAGTTGCTCCCGGTAGGACTGGAAAGCACCTTGCATGGTAGTCTGCCGCTACCGGTGTATGAATGTGTGTAGCATTCAATGTGTGTAGCGCTTTGAGATTTTCACTATGAAAAGCGCGTTATAAATTGAATTCATTATTATTATGTATGTATGTGTGTGTGTGTATGTATGTATGTGTGTTGAATTAAAAAAGCAAAAAATAAATTTTGTAGAAACCTTTCGTCCGAAAGACTTCCTCAGTCTGAGATGCTGTATTCAGCTCAGTCTTAGGGCCCCGGTAGAGCTCTGTGTACGGCCTGTACGCCGCTCTACGCGCATGTTCTGTGGTGCGCACGCTTTCACAGGCACAGCTCTGCGTTCGTTCTCGCGTTAAATGCTCGCGTTTTCGCTCCAAATTCTTGTTGTAATTTGAGCAGCTGCGCGCAGAGCGTTTACCTACGGAACAAACTGAGGTCGCTGATTGGTCATTTGCTGACACGCCTACTGAATTGATTGACAGGTCGGGTAAGGAAAAAAAAGGCACGAGCTGGCTGGCTGCAGCCGCTGCGGTGTTCTAAACTTTATATGTTAATAAAAAGTTCTAAAAAATAAAAACAGGGAGCGCTGGTCCTGCAGCCCACAGCCCACCAGGAAATCTGTAGAACCTCGCGCAGCCACGTAGGACCCGAATTTAATTCGCTCGTGACAAATTCATTAATTTCAGTCATGGAGTCAACGGAGGAGGAAGCGATCACTTGACTTTTGGCAAAAAACAAAAGAAAAGCCAGATCAGGGATGAAAAAGGGGAATTTAATACATTTGTGTCACATACAAAACAGTCCGGCGCCGGGCAGTTTATTGTGAGACAACGCGCCTCGCGTACGTGGTCGTAAAATTTGAGCTTTGCGCGTTCGTGCCCTGCGGGGCTACGCTTGTGCCTCTGCGTACAGCGGCGTACTGCCTTACACAGAGCTATGCCGGGGCCTTTAGGGCCCCTTTGAGGGCACTTGAACTGCCTGATGCTCTCAGTGGAGGCCTCCGGGTTCAACTGTCTCCCTCTTACAATGCTGTTATTGCTAGTATCACTCAGCCCTCTGTGAATAGCAAACAACCATCAGGGTGCTAGCGATCCATCGTTAGGCTGATGGTCCTCCTTGATCATGTGAGCAGCTGGTTTCGGCTGTCATCAGCCAACTGGTTGATCCACTGTGAGAGGGTGCTATTTATAAGACTGAGCTGAATACAGCATCTCAGACTGAGGAAGTCTTTCGGACGAAAGACGAAACGTTTCTACAATTTTTTTTTTTTTTTTTTTTGAATGTCCAGAGGACCAGACTTAGCTTTTTTAGATTTCTAGTGATAATTCTTACAGCTCTTTTCTGTAAAACAAAAATAGGCCATGTAATTGTTTTACACGCTTTCCCCCCAAACATCAATAGATTAGGTGTGGAACAATGATTGTGTTATACAACAAATACAGAGCTTTATCATTTAATAATAGTCTCTGACTTTGTACAGTACTGCAATAGATTTAGCTATTTTTATTCTTACAGAATTTATGTGATGTTTCCATGTCAGTTTGTCATCAATGATAACACCCAAAAACTTCACCTCACTCACTCCACAAATCTCAACACCCTCAATTTTAAATGGAACATCAACAGTTCTCTTTTTATTACTGAATATCATGTAATTAGTTTTATCTAGATTTAATGATAATTTATTAAATTTAAACCAAGTTTGCATTTTGACAGATTCTGTCTTCATCAACTCCAACATCCGTTCTATATCTTTTCCCAAACAAAAAATGTGGTATCATCTGCAAAAAGGACTCATTTAAGGAGTCCTGACACATACTAAGTATTCACATATACAATAAAGAGCTTTGGTCCAAGTACAGAGCCTTGATGAACTCCACATATGATATTGCAGAGGTCCGATCATAGTGATAATAGAATCATATAGAAATCATTACATGTACAAAAAAATTTTTTTCATTTCCACTTAGGGGGCATAGTGGCAAAGGGGCCCTAAGCAGCCGCTTAGTATGCTTATGCCGAGGGCTGTTATTCGTAACGCTGTAGACCAGGGGTCCCCAAACTTTTTCCTGTGAGGGCCACCTATAACTTTTCCCTTCTCTGGTGGGGGGCCGGAGTCAGTTTGTAACTGGAAAAAGTGTGACGATTGCAGGAGTGCCTAAATGTAAATATGTATTGTTTTCCAGAAAGCCCAATCAAATAACCCTCTCTTCTTCACAGATGTTGGAACAATAATAAATAGTTAATTAGTAGTGAATAACTTACTGGGAGCCGTTTCTCTGCGGTGTCCATCCAAAAAGCTGCGCGCATTAGCGTTAGCCCCTCTGCGTTAGCATGTTAGGCCACGCAAGCTATCATACTTGTCTTTGTGACGGGATTCATAGTGTCGCCGCAGATTGTATTCTTTGAATGCCGCCACCGCCTCTTTACAGATGAGACGGACAGCCTTTTCTTTGCATTGAACAAGAAAATAATCATTTGTCCACTGCAGCTTAAGCTGGTGAAGATTCTCAGTCGTCCAGGACATGATAAAATCAAAAAAGGCGTTCAATACTTCTGAATAATTTTTTTTCTTACCTAATCTTTTCACCATTATTCAGTTCTGTCTTTGAGAGGGGCGGGTTTAGGATTTTTTTTTCTGAGGGTTGCCAGATAGGGGCACAGACCGCAAAAGGGTGGAACAGAATGTCACGTTTTTGGATGTGTCAGAGTTTTTCCCCAAACGTTGACACGATAAATTAAATGTGGAACAATAGTTCAAAATAGTTCATAACTAAGGAACATTTTATTGCAAACGTCCAACTTTATTATCAAATACAAATACACATGTGAAAAAAAATCTAAATGTTCTCTGGTATTGTTCTGGGGGCCGGACCAAATGTAGAGGAGGGCCGCAGTTTGGAGCCCACTGCTGTAGACTTTTATTAGTGAATTAGTATTTAGGGGCTATTTTTGCTAAATGAAGAACAAAAATTCAAAATAAAAACAAAATGGCATTTAGACAACTATATATTAAGCTGCAGCACCTGGACTGAACCAGGTGCAGCACAGACTGAACCAGGTGCAGCACCTGAACCAGCTGCAGCACCTGGACTGAACCAGCTGCAGCACCTGGACTGAACCAGCTGCAGCACCTGGACTGAACCAGCTGCAGCACCTGGACTGAACCAGCTGCAGCACCTGGACTGAACCAGCTGCAGCACCTGGACTGAACCAGCTGCAGCACCTGGACTGAACCAGCTGCAGCACCTGGACTGAACCAGCTGCAGCACCTGGACTGAACCAGCTGCAGCACCTGGACTGAACCAGCTGCAGCACCTGGACTGAACCAGCTGCAGCACCTGGACTGAACCAGCTGCTGCAGCAGCTCGTCCTGAACCAGCTGCAGCACCTGGACTGAACCAGCTGCAGCACCTGGACTGAACCAGCTGCTGCAGCTCGTCCTGCACCAGCAGCACCTGGACTGAACCAGCTGCAGCACCTGGACTGAACCAGCTGCAGCACCTGGACTGAACCAGCTGCAGCACCTGGACTGAACCAGCTGCAGCACCTGGACTGAACCAGCAGCACCTGGACTGAACCAGCAGCACCTGGACTGAACCAGCTGCAGCTCGTCCTGAACCAGCTGCAGCTCGTCCTGAAGTAGCTCCTGCCCCAGCGGGTCATTTAAGGACATGACAGCACAGTACAGAGCCAGGATCGGAACCGAACTAGACCCAGTGAGTGAGCTCATGTTTCCAACACTCAGCCTCTCTCTGCCCAAATGATGAACGGAACTTTTCAAAATGCACTTCGCATCAGTATAAAAGTAGAAACATTTAAGATTTTTCGTTTTGTGTGGAAAGTCGCCGAGGGATGACGTCACGACGTAATACATTGAATAATGACGCAGCTTGATGGAAAAAAAAAATTCAACCGATAAAAAATATGAGAGAATTGGGTCAGAGAAGAGCTCGGCACCGACGGTTCTGTTCTGAGTTTGTTCAACGAAGCGTTTAGACGTGAGGAGGTTCATGAAGACCCGCTGCTCTGACAGAGATGTCCGCTGTTTGTCAGCATCGGTAACCGACACACCGGTGTGTCTGCGGGCTGCGGCTCAGTGGTGAGCCCGAGGACAGAGCCTCACATCCCGCCAGCAGACTGAAGGCTGCGCCGCCGACACCCGGAGCCGCTTCGTCTCGCCCGGTACAGCACATCTCACTCTGTTAGCTCCTCATCCAGTTCATGTGGAGCTGAATCACTCATCATTATCACGTTATGGCTGCTTTAATAACAAAATGGCTGCTGTCATCGAACTGATTCGGACCTCACAAAGACAGAACTACAGTAACAACACACGAGTGACATTCTCCTGCCTCAGGGTAAACACACCTGTGCAGGTAGACACAAGTCTCCAGTGTTTTCTTATAAACAGGTCAGGTGGGCAACAATGTAAATGATCAGTAAAGTTATTCAGGTTTATCTTTTTTAATTTCTTAAACAGTCCTACTATGTCCACTGAATACCATGTACTGTATAGTACTGTTTGTCAAACTGTCTCCAAAACAGATTTTTAGACATTATTTATTTTTCTAATCTTCTTTTCTTCTTTAGTTGAATCTATTTTTTGTAATGGCGGTGAACTGAACATGCTCATTTTAATTAACATGTTCCCTTATGGCCTAACTGGGCTGCATGATTAGAACATATGTGTTGTAACAAACATGTTCAGAGTCCTCCATGAGCCAGAGGATAACTTTTACATATCACAATCTCAGCTGTGCAAGTACATTTGCACATTCAGTGAATTTGCTTTGAGGTCTGGATGTTATGCAAACATTTGAAATGTATAATTTCATATCCAGGGCAGCACGGTGGCACCGCTGGTAGAGGTTCTGGTGCTGATGGGTCGCAGCCTCCTGCCAGAGGGGAGTAGTTCAAGCAGGGTGTTTGGAGTGGGAGGTGTCAGCTGCAACCTTGCCTCAGAGTTTTGGAGGAGTGCAGGTCCTGCAGACATGGCAGGTTGCAGCCAGTCATCTTCTCAGTGGTCCTGATGAGGCTCTGCAGCCTGGAGGTGCCAGCAGTTTACCACAGGGATGGAGGAGGTGGGGATGGAGGAGGCGGCAGCAGTGTAGAAGTTCACCATGAATTACTTTGACAGGTTGAACTTCATCAACTGCTGCAGGAAGGACGTCCTCTGTTAACCCTTTCTGATGAGGGAGCTGATGTTCTGCTCCCATTTGAGGACCTGGATGATAATGGTTCCCAGGAACTGGGGTGGGGGGGACTCCTCAGAGATGGCTGTGGGGTCGGACGAGGTGAGGTGGCAGATGCTCGTTGTAAACTCTACTGTCATCTCCACTGTCTTCAGAACTTGTTCACCCAGCACCAGGACACCAGATGGTCAATCTCCCACCTGTAGGCCATCTTGTCTGAGAAGAGACCAATGAGGGTGGTGACATCTGCAACTTCATGAGTTTGACAGATTGCTCCAGTCAATCTGTCAAACTCATGAATGTGCAGGAGTTGGATGTACAGGGAGGAGTAGAGAAAGAACGCCGCCTTGGAGGGATCTAGGACTGGTGATACAAGGTCTGAACCCCTTACCCCACCCTCCCAGCCTAACATGTTGCTTCCTGTCACACAGGAAGTTTGTGATCCACCTGTAGGTGGAGTCAGGCTTGTTCAGCTGGAGAAGCTTGTCCTGTAGCAGAGAGGAGAGTCAGAAAACAAAGTCCTGGTGTAGGATGTTGGGGAGTCCAGATGCTAAAGGGTGAAATTGGAGGTCCATGTTGAGAGCATCACCAACAGACCTGTTGGCTCTGTAGGCAAAGTGCAGGGAGCCCTGGGGGAGTCCTTCATGGATGTGAGGTTGAGAATTAAAGGACTTCATGACCACCGAGGTCAGAGTGATGGGTCTGTGGTCATTTAGTCCTGTGGTTTCTTCAAGACAGGGATAATGGTGGAGTCCTTGAATAAGTCTTGCATGTGGCATGACTTCAATGACCCTGAACTAGACAAACAGCTGACTGGCACAGTGCTTCTGAGATGGAGGAGGAGATGGAGTCAGGCTCTGCCTCCTGAAGATCCTGTTCACACCTCCCTCCAGCAGGGAGAGAGCTGTGATGGAGGAGGAGAGCTGTGCTGTGGTGGCTGAGCAGGACCAGGCTGACTGACTACTGTTTGTGTTGTTTGTGCTGTTTGTGTTGTTTGTGTCTACAATTTAATGGCATCTTTTGAAATATTGATATTATGCTCAGCGCATTTTTAATGAGATATTGTTAAAATATTTTGGTATACATGTTGGTTAAATGGTTTCTTATTGCCCTCTGTCATGCAAAATGTGTGTCATCTACCGTGTTTTCTGGTGTATAGGTCGCATTGTCCAATTATCACCAATAGATTGGAAAAATCCCTAGATAGGTCGCACTGGTGTATAGGTCGCACCTACGTTTAGCTCTGCTGCAAATGTCTGCCACAGGAGCGCACAGCAAGGCTTTTAAGAAGATTAACACTTAAAAACAATTATTTGTTTGATAAAAATTATAGCAAATATATGTCTGAGCTGAACTTTTCCTTAATAAATGAACGTAATTGTGAAATGAGCTGGATTTAAAAATTTGTTTCGCCGAAAGTGATAACAAGCCATATATAGGTTGCACCTGAGTATAGGTCGCAGGCCTTGAAAAAAACATAAAAAGGTGCGACCTATACACCGGAAAATACGGTAATTGCCTGTTTGTGTTTTTATTTTATTTATTTATGTTTGCTGTCTGTTAGCAAAATATCTCATCCCCGTTACTCTGAGCACTAATGCTCTATGTAAGTTCTGGTGCATTTATGATACTTTCTGAGGGGTCTGGTCTTCTCCAGCCAAAAACTTTGGGTTGAACGCTGATTGTTTTATGTTCCATATACTGTAACCATTTAGGCTTTAAAAATAACACTTAGATTTTGACACAAAGCCCAGAAGTTCTGATTGGTGTAAGAGTGATTCAAACGCTTTAATCATTTTCAAACGTCAGTGGAAGAATTAAAAAAAAACTTTTTAAATTAATATATGAAAACAACACAGTATAAAACAACTGATCACATTTGAATGCATGGATTTACTTTCAATGCTTTAGAAACCAGTCTAAAATAAATAAAAAATTAAAGTTTTTTTTATTTATTTTTTACTAGCAAAGTGCATTCTGTAAAATAGATATTTTAATTACCAAATATGTTAATGTTTTTGTTCACTGTCTGCCTGTACGCTGGCTGATCTCTGCTGCCACAGATTGCTGAAAGTTAAAACACTTGTGCATCTGAACATTAAATCATCAGTATGATAATTACATGAAGGATTTATTTTGTGTATTTCTCTCTATTCTTCCACCAGAAACACAAAGATCAGTGTGGGAGCTCGTTACCTGCAGGATGTGAACGTCAGCAGCTCTTCCAAAGACTTTTCTTCTTCACAAGCGCAAGAGTTTGAAGATGTCGAGCCGCCGGAAGTCCACCACACCTTGCATGGTGCTGCCTTCTGATGTGGTGCAGCAGGAAGTTGTGGAGGAGAAACTTGAAAGGACAAGGGAGGAAGAGGCAGGGGAGGAGACGAAGGGGAAGGAGGGAACTGAGGCGGCGCCGACTCCAGAGGAGCTCCATCAGGCTGTTGTAGTCGTCCCCACTCCACCAGACGCAGGTGTTGTGTAACGTTCTGATTTCAATCGAGCCTTGGAGTAAATCCTGACCTAACTGTTCATGTCCTCACTGCAGATGAAGGCAGCATCTGTGATGCTGAAGAGAGCCACCCCTCACAGTGCACAGTGGATCCGTCTGAGGCTCAGCAGGACCAGGAACCCCGGAGCGATTCACCCGATGAGGACTACGCTGCAGCTTCGGCCATCTCTCTCAGCAAGACCCCCATCATGAAGATGAAGACCAAATCTGAACCCAAGAGAATCCCCGTGTCCCTGAAATCAGCAGACGAGACGGGAGACGGTTTGGGAGGAGGCGATGGGGAGCTGGGGGGAGAGCAGGAGCCCATCGAAGCCCCTCTAGGACCGATGACGCCTGTGGAGATGTTCCTGCATGACTCCATGAAGCTCGGTGGAGGGGGTATCATGGTCAGCCCCCCGTCAGAGCAGCAGAGGAAGACGTCTGTTTTAAACCCCACAGTGCTGCCTGCTGGCCTGGCTCAGGTACACAGCTGGTTACTGTTCAGTGCATCTTCCAGTGGAACATCATATTTTAAACGTCATGGGGAGAGTAGCTCTCAAATCAGAACTAAAACCTGCTGAGTGCTCTGGGAAAAATAAAATGCCATGATTAAGTTTAGTAATAACCTTAACAGCTGACGGATGTTCAGGAGCAGTTCAGCAGACAGGAACACTGAATCCATCTCATCACTTTGTTTCCTTTGGTCTGCAGCAGCTGGAGCGCTTCACCAGTTTCTCTCTTGTGTTTTGTTATTCCAGGTGCTTTCTGCCTTCCAGGCCCAGCAGAACCCAGCAGCAGCTCAGCCCCAGCTTCTGATCCCCCTCAGCAGCATCCCCTCTTACAGCGCAGCTATGGACACCAACCCCCTCCTGAGCAGCACCTACAGGAAGTTCCCTTACCCCTCCACGGCAGAAATCAGCAGCCTGGCGTCACAGACACAGTTCACAGAGGAACAGATCAAGGTGAAGATGTGATTTGTTTATATTATTGTTAGTTTATTTATGAAGCTGGTATCTGTGTGTTCACAAAAGACTGAAGTCAAAGTGTTCCCTGCGCAGGTGTGGTTCTCAGCCCAGCGACTGAAGCACGGCGTCAGCTGGACTCCGGAGGAAGTGGAGGAGGCCAGGAGGAAACAGTTTAATGGAACTGTGCACACGGTGCCACAGACCATCACTGTCATCCCTGCACACCAGCTGTCAGCTAACGGGCTGCAGTCCATCCTGCAGAGCTGCCAGATCGTGGGCCAGCCTGGTCTAGTGTTTACACAGGCAGGTGGAGTATGTGGCTCTCT
This sequence comes from Garcialebias charrua, assembly GCA_038048925.1. Classification (NCBI taxonomy): domain Eukaryota; kingdom Metazoa; phylum Chordata; class Actinopteri; order Cyprinodontiformes; family Rivulidae; genus Garcialebias; species Garcialebias charrua. The sequence goes on along the minus strand of JBBPBX010007870.1, from coordinate 20,463 downwards.
ACCTCTTCTACGGGCTGAGTGCCTTTTGACTTTTATTTCATTGATCATGTTAAAGGTCCACTGACATCTTCTTACAAATTTGCATGAAATGATAGAAGATATATATATTTTATCATTCAACTATGTTCGTTTTGCAAACAAAATGATAAATTAATGAAAATTCCTTTCAAACTGAATTTAAAAATAAAAACCGCTTTTCTCCCTGAAAAATCCGATTACAAGCGAATGCAAAATTTGTGACGTAGGAGAAAGAACGTCTTTAGAACGCTCCATATAAATATTCATGCGAACAAGAAATAAAACAACAATATTATCAATCTAAGTTAAGATTTGAGCTATTTGGAAGCAGGAAGTTAGATGAGCAGAAACAGCAGGTTCTAATAGGTCTGCACCCGTATGTATTTGACTCTTACCTGTTCAGGGAGCTCAGTCCGAGGGGAGGCAGCTTTATTTATTCCATTTTTGACGAAGGTCTTACATCTTTTGGGAAAGTGAAAAGGCTCACTTGTTCACTGATGATATTAGAACACCCAAATGTGACACACCGAACCGGCATTTTTTAAGTTATACAAAAAAAAAAGGCGATCTGGCAGAGAATGCGTTATGTGTTGATGGCAGACGCAGACTGAAGGTCCTGCTTCCTACGTCACAAATGTTGCATTCGCTTGTAGTCGGATTTTTCAGAGAGAAAAGCTGTTTTTAATTTTAGACTCAGTTTGGAAGGAATTTTCATTATTTTATCATTTTGTTTGCAAAAACGAACATAGTTGAATGATAAAATATATATCTTCTATCATTTCATGCAAATGTGTAAGATGATGTCAGTGGACCTTTAACAGAACCACATCAGAGCACTTTATACATCAGAAGATCTTCTCTTTTCTTTTGTAGGTTGGTCCAGGGGGGACTCTTCCAGTGACCAGCCCCATCACCTTGACTGTGGCAGGGTTGCCCAGTCAGTCTCAGAGCTCCAGCAGAGTTTCCTGTCAGTCCACTTTGGCAAACAGTGAACTGAAACGGGCCACCACAGTCCAGCCTCCATCTCTGTCTCCACAGGTTGGGACACAAAGTTTAGGATTTCTAGAGCTCAGTCAGCACAAAATACCAGATTTTCCGGCGTGTAAGTCGCAGTTTTTTTAAATAGATTTGTCAGTCCTGCGACATACGTTTTTTTTTTCTTTTCATATTCACAACACAATTTTTGACTGCCGCTTTAAATTTCTAAGAACTGCAACAGCGAGTCCTCCATTGCGCGCTCGCTTCACTCAGCTGGTGCAGTTGGAAGAATGCTGGAGAGCTCGCGGCTCCAGCTGCAATGGATGGATGGATGGATGGTGCGGCACCACCCAGACGAAATGAAGCAGTTTTGACCTTTAAAGTGCATTTATTAGTAAGTAAGTACAGTAAGTAAACCTTATTTATATAGCACTTATCATAGATACAATCACAAAGTGCTGTACAAAATACAAAATAAAAGCATAAAATAGAACAAAACAAACAAACAAAAATAACAGCTGATTTAATAAAAACAGCTGATAAAAACACTAAAATAAAACATTTAACTAAAAGCTTGTCTGAATAAAAGTGTTTTAAGCTGCGTTTTAAAGGAATCAACAGAGACGGTCACACGAAGAGACAGGGGTAGGGCATTCCACAGCCGGGGGGCTACGGCCTGAAAGGAAAGGTCACCCTGATTTTTAAACCGGGTCTTAGGGACCTTTAGAAGGTTCAGTTCTGAAGACCGAAGGGTGCGGGCTGGAGAATAAGGGATCAACATTTCAGTGATTTACTGGGGGGCCTGTCCATTTAACGCTCTAAAAGTTAAGACCAAAATTTTAAAATTAATTCTAAATGCAACAGGCAGCCAATGAAGAGTCAAAGTCAACTTTATTGTCAGAACTGCAATATGTACAGGACATACACAGGGCCGAAATTGCGTTTCTCTCAGTCCCTCGGTGCAACAGTAACCATCTAAACACTAAAACATTTAATAAACATAAGCATAAAATAGTAAAAAAGTGTAACACTGTCCTGAGTTTTTTCATAATAGTATAAAAGTATGAAAATTTACACCAACACTGAAACACCAAACACCCCTAAAACACCAAACACCCAATGAACATAAGCATAAAATGAAATAATAAAAGTGTAATACTGTCCTGAGTTTTTGCATAGTAGTATAAAAAGTATAAAAACGTATATCTATAAAATAAACTGAAGTTTCTAGCGTTGACATTTGCAAAGAGTGGCACAGCAGCATATAAGTTAATGTACACAGTATATGTATGAGGTAGTTGATGTTGGTATAGAGGCAAAGTGGCATATGCAGTGAGGCACATAAGGCACATTTGGCATCCTTAGATAAGGCTAGTCAGAGAATGCTGTATATGTATCTGCAGTAGTGTAGATAAAAGTAGTGTAAATGTAAACAGTAGTAATAAATGTAAAGCAGTAGTAATAAATGTAAACAGTATTAATAAATGTAAACAGTGAATGTAAACAGTAGTATGACTATAGGCAGTAATGTAATACAAACATTAGTGCAAATATGAGAAGTAGTGCAAACTGAATGAGCACATGACCGAGAGTTTAGTGAATAACCCGTTTGATGACACAGAGTCCAGTGTTAAAATCTTTGTGTTGAGTGGTAATGTGTGAGAAAGTTTTTTGTGTTAAGGCAGTTCAAATGGGAGGGGAGGCAGAGCAGGCAGAGTGTTTAGCATTCTGACTGCCTGATGAACAGAGCTGTCTCTCAGTCTGCTGGTACGAGCCTGGAGACTCCTCAGTCTCCTCCCTGATGGCAGCAGTCTAAAGCGGCTGTGTAGTGGGTGTGTGGGATCACCTGCCATGCAGTGGGCTTTCCGAGTGAGGCGTTTGCTGAGCAGATAAAACTGGTGTGATGTGAGACCTTCTATTAGTTCCTGTTAAAAGCCTCGCAGCAGCGTTCTGGACCAACTGGAGATGAGCGACAGCAGACTTATTAAAACAAGTAAAAAGGGAATTACAATAATCTCAACGAGAAGAGATTAAAAACATGAATAATCATCTCCAGGTCAGATCTGGATAACATTGCCCTCAGTTTAGAAATGTTCCTCAGATGATAAAAGCAGTTTTTGACCAGAAGCTTTGAATGTCCAAAGACATGCACTGGTCGAACACAACACCAAGGTTTCTGAGGCTCGGCTGAGAAGAGGAGCCCAGAGAACCGAGATGATGTTTAATCCAAGGAACTTTCTGTCCAGGGCCAATGATCAGGGTTTCAGTCTTGGCAGAATTTAACTGAAGGCAGTTGTTGACTATAATAATAATAATCATATTAATCATTTTATTTAAAAGCGCCTTTCAGGACACCCAAGGACACTCAACAAACCAACACAGTGTAATACAGAGCAAACATTATCAGCGACAAATTGAAATATAAAATACATAAAGGATATAAAATGGAAGATAAAAATACATTTAGTAAAGTTAATGATAAGCTAGTCTAAAGAGATGGGTTTTCAGGGCAGTCTTGAACAGAGAAAGGGAGGTGGTGTTTCGAAGGTCTGGCGGTAGGGCGTTCCAGAGGTGAGGGGCAGAGCAGGTGAAGGCCCTGCTCCCCATGGTGGAGAGGCGGGCAGAGGGTACATGGAGATGTAGCGAAGAGGAGGATCTGAGAGAGCGTGATGGGATGGAGATTTGTAGGAGGTCAGATAGATAAGGAGGGGCAAGGTTGTGGATAGCTTTGAACGTGAGAAGTAGAATTTTGAAGATGATGCGTGATTTAAAGGAGGAGAGGGGGGAGGAGGTCCTGCCCCAAGTGGAGGAGTTTAAGTATCTCGGGATCTTGTTCACGAATGAGGGAAAACTGGAGCGTGAGATCGATAGGCGGATAGGTGCAGCGTCCGCAGTGAAGCGGGCGCTGTACCGGTCTGTCGTGGTGAAGAGAGAGCTGAGTCAAAAGGCAAAGCTCTCAATTTACCGATCGATCTACGTTCCCACCCTCATCTATGGTCATGAGCTTTGGGTTATGACCGAAAGAACAAGATCTCGGATACAAGCGGCTGAAATGAGTTTTCTCCGCAGGGTGTCTGGACTCTCCCTTAGAGATAGGGTGAGAAGCTCAGTCATCCGGGAGGGACTCGGAGTAGAGCCGCTGCTTCTCCACATCGAGAGGAGCCAGTTGAGGTGGCTCGGGCATCTGGTTAGGATGCCTCCTGGACGCCTCCCTGGTGAGGTGTTCCGGGCATGTCCCACCGGGAGGAGACCCAGAGGAAGACCCAGGACACGCTGGAGGGACTATGTTTCTCGGCTGGCCTGGGAACGCCTTGGGATTCCCCCAGAGGAGCTGCTCCAAGTGGCTGGGGAGAGGGAAGTCTGGGCCTCCCTACTTAGGCTGCTACCCCCGCGACCCGACCCCGGATAAGCGGAAGAAAATGGATGGATGGATGGATGGATGCGTGATTTAACCAGGAGCCAGTGGAGCTGCTGCAGGACAGGAGTGATGTGGTTATAGTAGGAGGTTTGAGTGATGACACGGGCAGCTGAGTTCTGGACCATCTGTAACTTGTGGAGAGATTTGTTGGGGAGGCCGTAGAGAAGGGAGTTGCAGTAATCGATATGGTGTGAGAGAAGGACGGAGACGGTTAATATTACGGAGGTGGAAATAGGCAGACCGAGTAATATTGTTGATGTGTGAAGTGAAGGAGAGAGTGGTGTCGAGGATGACATCGAGACTCTTGACCTGAGGGGAGGGGGATAGCAGAGAGTTGTTAAGGGGGACGAGAAGATGTTCTGATTTTGAAACAGAGTTTTTGGTACCAACAAGAATGATTTCTGTTTTGTTGCTGTTTAGTTGAAGGAAATTGTTAGAAAACCAGTGATTTAGTTCAATGAGACAGTCGGTGAGGATGGAGGGTGGGTGGAGTTAGGTTTTGATAAGTAGAGCTGCGTGACTATAACCACACCTTAATATTAATAAGTAAAAGTTAAACAGACAAACCTTTGCTATAATGTCGAGCAAACAAATAATTGTTTTTGTGTTAATCTTGTTGAATTTCTAATAACTGCAACAGCCAGTCCTCCCATGCACGCTCCTTTCACTGAGCTGGTGCAGGCATAAGAATGCTGGAGAGCTAACGGTTCCAGCCACGATGGATGGCTAGCACCGTGCACCTCAGGTGAAATGAAGCTGTTTTGGTCATTACATAAACACGACGGGTCAGCAGTGACGCATGATATATGCAACTTATACGTTTTCTTTCCATTTTCATGAAGCTTTTTTTGACTGATGCGACTTATACACCGGAAAATACGATAGTCATGTTTGTGTGTGTTCCACTTTTATGAAATGTACTTATAAACTCGTCAACATTTGAAGAACTTTGTAGTCAGTTATTGGTTGCTTCAGTGTGTAAAATGGTGCAGCAGAAACATTTAACAGAAAACTTTTTCTCTCTGCCTAAGGAGAACTCAGCCCTCAGTGCTGACACATTCAGCATGCGACCGAAGAAATCCAAAGAGCAGCTGGCAGAGCTGAAAGCCAGCTACCTGAAAAACCACTTTGCCACAGATGCAGAGATTGCTCGGCTGATGAAACTCACCAACCTGACTAAAGGTGAGATCAAAAAGTGGTTCAGTGACACTCGGTACAACCAGCGCAACTCCAAAAACAGCCACATCATCGTTTTCCACAATGGAGGGGGCAGAGGAGGGGGCGGCGCGAGCAGCGCTGCAAACATCCCCATTGTTATTGACTCGAGCGATGAGACCCCCACATCTCCTCATCCTCCACACACTCCCCCTGTGAAGGAGAAGGAGACCCGGGCCAAAACGTGGAACCCTTTCCCTGACTTCACCCCGCAGAAGTTTAAGGAGAAGACGCCCGAGCAGCTGGTGGTGCTGGAAGAGAGCTACGAGAAGAGCAGCGATCCGCCGGACGAAGAGCTGAACCGTCTGAGGAGCGAGACGAAACTGACACGGAGGGAGCTCGATGCCTGGTTCACTGAGAGAAGAAAAACTCCAAACGCTTCCTCTCCTGAATCCTCTGAGGGAGGGAACATGGAGACAGAGGGCGCAAAGGCAGGAGACGGAGAAGAAACAGGAGGAGCAGCCACCTCTCCTCCATCAGCCTCCTCCTCATCGCGAAAGGGGAGTCGGACTCCTCCCGGCAGCAGGAAGAAAGACCTAAAGGAAAAAACTAAAAAGTCTCCGGAGCAGCTCCACATTCTGAAAAGTGCTTTTGTAGGAACACAGTGGCCCACACCGGAGGAGTACGATCAGCTGTCGGAGGAGACCGGCCTCCCTCGACACTACATCGTCAGCTGGTTCGGCGACTCTCGGTACTCCTGGAAGAACGGAAACCTGAAGTGGTTCTTTCAGTACCAAAGTGGCAACGTCAGCGGACCAAACGCTGGTAATAAAATGGGAGGTGGCAGCGGCGGTCGAAAAAGACGCGGTCGGAACCGTGGATGGGGGCGTTCCAAAAACAAGAGGCAGTCCAAGAGGTCCTCATCCTCCTCCAGCACAGATGTTCACAGATCGCCTCCAAAGAAATTCAAGACTGGGAGGGAAATCCTGAAGGAGTACTACTTGAAGCACCACTTTCTCAACGAGCAAGATCTGGATGAGCTTGTCACCAAAACCAACATGAGCTATGAGCAGGTACAAAAGTTTTTATTAAAAACATTTATTGTAGCGCCAGAGACCTGTTCTCTTTTTAGTTTAGTTCATAAAAGTAAGATGATACATAAAATGTACCTCATTGTCTTTATACTTTCAGACACTCAATATGTTTTTTTTATTTTTGAAGTTTCACATTAGTGGGAGCACAAGTATCTCTGGTTCTGGTCCTAAGCCCAGGTAAACGGTGAGGGTTGTGTCAGGAAGGGAATCTGACACAAAACACTTTTGCCAAAACTATAATGCGAGTTCATGGAAGCGACACCATACCAGATCGATCGAGACCAAGTTAACAACAACCGGTGCTGTTCAATTCAGTTCATTTATATAGCACCAAATCACAAGAGAAGTTGTCTCTGTTAGCAAACAGGGTGCCGGTGGAAATTGTGCTACTGTTCGTCAAAGACCACGAGGAGGGAAACGTGTCAGGAGACAGAGGGAGAAGAGGAAAGTGAAGAATGTAGGACTGAGGGTTGCAACTCTAAATGTGGGGACAATGACAGGCAAAGGTAGAGAGCTGGCTGACATGATGCAGAGAAGGAAGGTAGATGTTTTATGTGTCCAAGAGACCAAGTGGAAGGGCAGCAAGGCCCGCAGCATTGGAGCAGGGTTCAAACTGTTTTACCATGGTGTGGATAGAAAGAGAAATGGAGTAGGGGTGGTCCTGAAGGAGGAGTTGGCAAAGAATGTAGTAGAGGTGAAGAGAGTGTCAGATAGGGTGATGTGCCTGAAGGTAGAAGTAGAAGGTCTGATGCTAAACATAGTCAGTGGTTATGCTCCACAGGTTGGATGTGATGGGGAGGAGAAAGATACATTTTGGAAAGATTTGGATGAAGTGATAGAGAGTATTCCCAGGGAGGAAAGAGTGGTGATTGGAGCAGACCTGAATGGACATGTTGGTGAAGGAAACAGAGGGGATGAGGAAGTGATGGGTAGGTTTGGTGTCAAGGAAAGAAACCAGGAAGGACAGATGGTGGTGGATTTTGCCAAGAGAATGGAAATGGCTATAGTCAATACCTATTTCCAAAAGAGGGAGGAACATAGAGTGACCTATAAGAGTGGAGGAAGGAGTACGTACGCAGGTCGACTACATTCTGTGTAGAAGAGGAAACCTGAGGGAGATTGGAGACTGTAAGGTTGTGGCAGGGGAGAGCGTGGCCAGACAGCATCGGATGGTTGTGAGTAGAATAATAATAATAATATAATAATAATAATTTTATTTAAAAGCGCCTTTCAAGAATGACTGTGGTTATGAAGAAGAGAAAAAGAGTAAAATCAGAGAAGAAGACCCAATGGTGGAAACTGAAGAAGGAAGAATGTTGTGAGAAATTCAGAGACGAGCTGTTAAAGGCTCTGGGTGGTAAGAAAGAGCTTCCAAGTGACTGGGCTTCTACAGCAACAGTAATTAGAGAGACAGGTAGGAAGGTACTTGGTGTGTCATCTGGACAGAGAATAGATGATAAGGAAACCTGGTGGTGGAATAGTGAAGTGCGGGATGCTGTTCAAAGAAAGAGATTAGCCAAGAAGAAATATGACAGTGAGAGGACTGAAGAGAGAGAGGAATATAAGGAGATATAATGTAGCGCAAGAGGGAGGTGGCAAAGCAGAAGGTGTATGATGAGTTGTATGGGAGGCTGGACAAGAAATAAGGTGGGAAGGACTTCTACCGATTGGCAAGACAGAGGGATGGGGCTGGAAATGATGTGCAGCAGGTTAATCTTGTTAAAGATAGGAATGATAATGTTCTAACAAGTGAGGAGGGTGTGACAGGGAAATGGAAGGAGAACTTTGAGGAGCTAATGAATGAAGAGAATGAAAGAGAAAGAAGAGTAGAGGTCATAGAAACTGTGGACCAGGAAGTGGGAAAGATTAGTGAGGGTGAAGTCCGGAAAGCTCTGAAAAGAATGAAGAAGGGGAAGGCAGTAGGACCTGATGACATACCAGTGGAGGTTTGGAAATGTCTTGGAGAGATGGCAGTGAGGTTTTTGACTCAAATATTTAATGGAATATTTGAGGGTGAGAAAATGCCTGAAGAATGGAGAAGAAGTGTGCTGGTTCCCATTTTTAAGAACAAGGGTGATGTACAGAGTTGTAGCAACTACAGGGGAATTAAGTTGATGAGCCACACAATGAAGATCTGGGAGAGAGTTGTGGAAGGAAGACTACAAGAGAGTTGACTATCTGTGAGCAACAGTATGGTTTCATGCCAAGAAAAGCACCACAAATGCCATCTTTGCTTTGAGAATGTTGATAGAGAAGTACAGAGAGAGTCAGAAAGAACTCCATTGTGTCTTGTGGATTTAGAAAAATCATATATGCAGCCTTCTCAATAACTTTTTTAGTAGTAGGCTAATGGCTCAGAGTAGGAGACTCAAAGTCATTAGTACCAACATCAATACATACTCTAGTGTAGATGTTCTGATCACTGATGAAAATGTCTTGCTTGCATCACAGACATGAAAAGAGTTATGAATTCATAATCAGCAGCAGCTGTCAATCAATTTAGTAGAGCAAGATAACAAAAATTTACAGGAATCTAATAAGAGTTATTTCACAATGAATTTATATTTATTCTTTATCTTGCAGCAGTCCCAGCTGAATGCATGCAGCTCAAAAACATTAGTTTTTTGTAACTACAGACAAGATCAGGAAATCTGATCCACATCATGTTGTGAACATTTGAACAAGACAGGTTGAAATTTAACTTAATGACTATTCATGTTCCTCAGGGGGACAATCAACCATCTATTAAGCTACTTGCAAAAACTAGTTAAAAAAAATTCCACCAAAAAACTACTGTAGTCAGTTTTTAGAGCTGTCTTAGCTTGAAATACAAATATCTCAATTTAAATTATTTTATTTCATTTTGACGTTAAGGTTTTATTTGTTTAAAAACGTTACAGTTTCTTTTTATTTGACAAAATATTTATTTTACGTTTTTTTTAAGGGTATGTTTTTCATTCAATCTTTATTTATACAGGTTAGTCTCGATGAGTCACGAGGACTCATTTACAAGAGAGACCTGTTTTAGACAAAACCACAGATAAGATACACACAACAATAAACAACAGTGATGATAAACAACTTGATTACTCTGACAGTTTGCTGACAGGTGTTATGGACTGTTGGCAGGACTCTTTCTGTTTCTGTCCGTCCCCAGACTCCATCAGATTAGTCATTTGGACTAAAGTTAAGCTAACAAGGAAACAGCAGATAACAGGAAAACATGAGCTCATACCAACCTGTAGTCCCTCTCTAACTTGTAGTCCCACTCTAACTTGTAGTCCCTCTCTAACTTGTAGTCCCACTCTAACCTGTAGTCCCACTCTAACCTGTAGTCCCTCTCTAACCTGTAGTCCCACTCTAACTTGTAGTCCCTCTCTAACCTGTAGTCCCACTCTAACTTGTAGTCCCTCTCTAACTTGTAGTCCCACTCTAACTTGTAGTCCCACTCTAACTTGTAGTCCCTCTCTAACTTGTAGTCCCTCTCTAACTTGTAGTCCCACTCTAACCTGTAGTCCCACTCTAACTTGTAGTCCCTCTCTAACCTGTAGTCCCACTCTAACTTGTAGTCCCTCTCTAACTTGTAGTCCCACTCTAACCTGTAGTCCCACTCTAACCTGTAGTCCCTCTCTAACCTGTAGTCCCACTCTAACTTGTAGTCCCTCTCTAACTTGTAGTCCCACTCTAACTTGTAGTCCCTCTCTAACTTGTAGTCCCTCTCTAACTTGTAGTCCCTCTCTAACCTGTAGTCCCTCTCTAACTTGTAGTCCCACTCTAACTTGTAGTCCCTCTCTAACCTGTAGTCCCACTCTAACTTGTAGTCCCTCTCTAACTTGTAGTCCCACTCTAACTTGTAGTCCCACTCTAACCTGTAGTCCCTCTCTAACCTGTAGTCCCTCTCTAACCTGTAGTCCCACTCTAACTTGTAGTCCCACTCTAACTTGTAGTCCCTCTCTAACTTGTAGTCCCACTCTAACTTGTAGTCCCTCTCTAACTTGTAGTCCCTCTCTAACTTGTAGTCCCACTCTAACTTGTAGTCCCTCTCTAACCTGTAGTCCCTCTCTAACTTGTAGTCCCACTCTAACTTGTAGTCCCTCTCTAACTTGTAGTCCCACTCTAACTTGTAGTCCCACTCTAACTTGTAGTCCCACTCTAACCTGTAGTCCCACTCTAACCTGTAGTCCCTCTCTAACCTGTAGTCCCTCTCTAACCTGTAGTCCCACTCTAACCTGTAGTCCCTCTCTAACTTGTAGTCCCACTCTAACTTGTAGTCCCACTCTAACCTGTAGTCCCTCTCTAACTTGTAGTCCCACTCTAACTTGTAGTCCCTCTCTAACTTGTAGTCCCTCTCTAACTTGTAGTCCCACTCTAACTTGTAGTCCCTCTCTAACTTGTAGTCCCACTCTAACTTGTAGTCCCACTCTAACTGTAGTCCCACTCTAACCTGTAGTCCCTCTCTAACCTGTAGTCCCTCTCTAACCTGTAGTCCCACTCTAACCTGTAGTCCCTCTCTAACTTGTAGTCCCACTCTAACTTGTAGTCCCACTCTAACCTGTAGTCCCTCTCTAACTTGTAGTCCCACTCTAACTTGTAGTCCCTCTCTAACTTGTAGTCCCTCTCTAACTTGTAGTCCCTCTCTAACTTGTAGTCCCTCTCTAACTTGTAGTCCCTCTCTAACCTGTAGTCCCACTCTAACCTGTAGTCCACATATGTCAGAGTGGCGGCCCGCGGAGCAATTATTTATGGCCCCCTGGATGATCTTTAATAACTATTAGAGCCGGCCCACAAGCCACAGCCCCCGCTGGTGTTTTGCACACGGCACGGGAGCGATCAAACTGTGGAATAGCTTTTCTGAACGGAGTCGTGTCTCATGAACCCAGAGTAATAAGACCCGCCTCAAATTCAGGAAATCCATTCCATAGTACAGCGTGCAGACTGGTTGAGTAGCATTTTAGCTAACAGCTAGCCAACTTTTCATTGTAACATGTCCGCTGTGTGGAAGTATTTTACACTAAACATCGAAGACAGCAACGTGCAATGTCTGCAGAGCCATGCACATTAAACAGCGGTCAAGTTAGTTTTACGTTGGACATTCGAGCTCTGGGGCTTCAGTGGGACGACACTGTCGCTCTACCGAAACAGCAGCACGACCCAGCCGCGTATCCCCGTCTCGGATCATTGAAGGACAGGCTGAGTTATAGTTGCTGAACTCAGCCTGTCCCTCAAGAAGTTGCTAAACTTTAGCAACTTTTCATTCGAGCTCCATGTCTTCAGCTGTGTTTTTTTTTTTTCTTGTTCAACCGCGGCCAGCTGCCTCTACTCCGACTTGCTGTCTATCTCGTATGAGGGACAAGCTGACAGCGACTGACCGAAATCAGAGCGCCCCAGATTGAACAATAAAAACATTGCTGAAGCCACGGAGCTCAAATGTTCACCGAGAAGTTGCTAAACTTCATCATAATTAATAACCGACAGCTGTCAACTGTAGAAAATGAAGGATTTCACAGCTTGATACTTGCAGCCAACAGTAAACATCATAAAAAAGTACAATATATTAATTAAAAATCACAAGACAGCTGTATGCCTAATCATTCAACCTTTATTTAGGCAGGTAGCCTAAATTATTTTATTGTATTTTCTTTATTTATATTTATTTTTCAGTTGAATGGACTCGGGGACAATTACAGATAAGAGCCATGAGAAAGAATACAACTGATTTGATTTATTTTCCCATTTGAAAGCGGTGATCAGTAGGATCATAGAGCTGCACAATAATGCATTTTCAGTTTATAATGCATGCACTTTTATTTATGCATTTATCTTGATATTAAGAAACATATTTTGTTTTTAAAAACAATTTAATTTTTTGCTGTTTGCCTGTTGAAAAATGTTTTCACTTGAAATTACTGACAGGTCCATAAGAAAATATTGCTTTATTCATTTAATCCTTAAATAATAGACAGTCTGTTAGGTCTTGGTTCAATAGGCTATGTGAAATCATTTCAATATGAACATTGAACCAGTCCGGCCCTTGGCTTGTAGCAAATTAGTTTTTTTGGCCCTTGGTGTATTTGACTTTGACACCCCTGCTGTAGACCCACTCTAACCTGTAGTCCCATTCTAACCTGTAGACCCACTCTAACCTGTAGTCCCATTCTAACCTGTAGTCCCATTCTAACCTGTAGACCCACTCTAACCTGTAGTCCCACTCTAACCTGTAGTCCCATTCTAACCTGTAGTCCCATTCTAACCTGTAGTCCCATTCTAACCTGTAGTCCCATTCTAACCTGTAGACCCATTCTAACCTGTAGACCCACTCTAACCTGTAGTCCCACTCTAACCTGTAGTCCCACTCTCTTTACATTCTCATTTGACTTTATGTAATTGTTGTAAACTTCTGATAAGCTGTTTGCATTAAAGTTGCTGTAAATTGTTTCTTAACTTTACAATAGTGTAGTTTATGAGAGTGGTAAATAAAGTTGTGATAATGGTAAAACTAGGGAAATGTACTTTGGAATGAATGGTCCCATAAAGTTTTAGATTTGTGTATATTTTTAATATGATTGGGTCATTCTAAAAGCCCAACACATCCCCAGAAGGCTCCAGTCAGCCGTGTGTCTGTCTGTTCCAGGTCAGGGAGTGGTTCGCTGAAGTCCAGCGACGTTTGGACGTGGGATCAGATCCCTTCCTGGAGCCGGAGGCAGGAAGTACCGATGGAAAGAGATCCACAAAGGATGATGGAGAGACGCAGGGCGAGAGGTCAGCATCCACCGAGGAGCGAGCTGGCCCGGGACGAGGAGATGANTGTAAATTGTTTCTTAACTTTACAATAGTGTAGTTTATGAGAGTGGTAAATAAAGTTGTGATAATGGTAAAACTAGGGAAATGTACTTTGGAATGAATGGTCCCATAAAGTTTTAGATTTGTGTATATTTTTAATATGATTGGGTCATTCTAAAAGCCCAACACATCCCCAGAAGGCTCCAGTCAGCCGTGTGTCTGTCTGTTCCAGGTCAGGGAGTGGTTCGCTGAAGTCCAGCGACGTTTGGACGTGGGATCAGATCCCTTCCTGGAGCCGGAGGCAGGAAGTACCGATGGAAAGAGATCCACAAAGGATGATGGAGAGACGCAGGGCGAGAGGTCAGCATCCACCGAGGAGCGAGCTGGCCCGGGACGAGGAGATGAAGACGATGATGATGAAGACGAGGAGGAGGAGGATGATGATGATGAAACAGACGACAGCGAGCTCTGGGAGCCGTCCCGCAGCGTCAGGAAGAGTTTATCCGTTTCTGAGGACTAGTGATCGTCACCCCGCGGTAAAAAAATGGGCTGTTACAAAATGAGTGCTGTAAGACAGTGAACTGAGAAGTTCTGATTTAATGTTGTTTTTGACACTGATGTACACAAACAGTCTGACTGTGTGGTAAACATTGTTAAATCAAGTCCACGAGACTCTAAAACACAAATGATTAGCTTTAGCGTGTTCACTTTCCCCGTGCTGTTAGGAACATTTTAATAAGAATCAAACTTTTATAAGCAGCTGCTAAACAGGAACTTGTTCTGTCTTCACCCTGAGCGAGGGTTAAAACACAATATTTATCCCAAAACCAATTAATTCTTCTTTAAACAAGAGTTAATAATAATGAAGTACGTTTTTAAAGTCCAACATGTTTTATAAAGCTTGAGTAAAAGCATCAGAATCTAAGGAAATGTCTCAACAATGGTTGAGCTCTTTACGTGGCACTGAATGTGACCTCACTGTTTTTACTGATCTTTGATTGAGTGTTTTTAGCTGGTCTCAGATCAGACCTGTGTGTTTAACTAAGTCAGACTTTAGGCTCAACTCACTCCTAAAACTTGAATCTGATTAAAAGTCCTTTGTAATTTTTGAGGTTGGAATAAGTAAACATTCATCACAGATGATTTACACCCCCCCCCCCAGCAGTGTCCTTAGAGCCCCAACAGCTCAGCTGCACCATCAGCAGGATGTCTCCTGTATGACTTCAAAATGCTGAATTTAAGTTTGTGACCTAATCACAGACAGTTCAAAGATGACCACATTCTTTATCTGCCTAACATTAATTTGTGTTTTTTGAATCAAAGCACTTTATTTTGTTCAGAAAAGTTCATTCTTGTTTGTTTTATTTGAGCAGATCTGACACCTCTCAGTGTAAAATATTCTGTTCTTTGTTTGCTGAGATGAACCTGTGAGTAACTTATTCACATTAATGCTGGGAGTGGATTAAAATTCAAACTGATCGGGCAGATTATTGACATAAACAAGGAGCTTTTCTCTCAGTTTACAGAAAGAGTCCCTTAACTCTGATCCAAAACCCAGTTTTATAATGCTAATAAATACAAAAGATTATTTTTAAATTATCTTTATATTTTTAACCGTACACTTGGAAATCAGAAGGAAAAGATGCCACATACTGTAATGTGTTTAACATGAACGTGCATGAATACTTCAATTCATTATTCTGGTTTTATCCAAGCAGCCGGAATCTTGTGCCAAAGTGTTGCCTCGTGAGCAGCGAGCTACAACAATCTGTCTGTAAACTACCGTATTTTCCGGAATATAGGTTGCAGCTTTTTATCATTTTTGCATGCCCTGCGACCTATATTCAGGTGCGACCTATTTATGGCTTTTTATAAAATAAGCTGATTTGTAATCATTTATTAACAAAAATTAAACTGAGACACACTCTTACAATAATGTCAGCTAACAAATATATTTTTTAGGTGTTTATCCTGCTAAAATTATTCATTTATTAAAGAAAAGTTCAGCTCAGACACATATTTGCTATAATTTTTATCAAACAATTAATTGTTTTTAAGTGTTAATCTTCTTAAAAGCCTTGCTGTGCACTCCTGTGGAAGAGACATTTGCAGCAGAGCTAAACACGGTCCGCATTTTGACGTAGGTGCGACCTATATATGGATTTTTCCAATTCTTTGGCAATAATTGGACAATGCGACCTATATTCCAGAAAATACGGTAAATCGTGTCCTGAATTCACTGAAATCCTAAAACAGCATGTTTCTGCTGGTGATCCAGGAGTGAGCCGATCCACAGGTTCTGACCCGGCTGTAATCAGATCATCCCTGACACAAAGCCTGACCCGTTCTGTAAGAGACACTGGTTAACAAGTTCTAATCTGAACCCGTTCTGCACTGAAAAAAATAATAATCTTAAAGCACCTAAAAGCTAAACTTTTCAAAAATGCACTTTTTCCACTCGGGTTTGAGGTGGAATAAATCCTGATTAGGCACCTTAAAAGTCTCACATTATACCATGAAATGGCTCTGAGAGACCAAATGTGTTTTTGTATGACTAAACTAAACAGTATTTTGCCTTTTTTTTTCTATTCTTAGTGTTTTCACGACGAGTGTGTCAAATTCTGTAATGATATCCAGTTTGTGTTTCACGGCTGAAACATTGAAAACAATCATGCACTTGCACCAAAATGAGCCCCGTTGTTGATCATTTGCCAACTTGAAAAAGCTTGTGTTTGTTGTTTGTATTGCTTTAATTGGTGGGAGCTGTCCCCCCTCGCCCCTTTTACTCCTTCTCCTCTGGCCTTCTTTTGTCAAACGAATGACTGCACTCATGATTTTTTGCACCTTGTGGAGACGTTTTTGTAAATCGTAAGTGGGAAACTCGTCGGTTGTTTGTCTCCTGAGATTTTCTGACACAAACGGTTCGATGAATGCCTTTTAGAAAACGGAAAATCCTTCACAAAAATTTTGGAAGACCTTAAAAAAGTTTTTTTTTTTCTGTTCAAAGGAACAGTTGTGATACAGAAACAGCACAACCTTCCCCTTGTGGTGGGAAGTCTTCCAAAGACAGATTGATGGACTGAATCTTGTCTTTGCTGGTAAACCAATGTGCCTCCATGGCTCCGAGATCTGTTTGGACATCAGAAACCTTCATAAAGGACATGTGCTGGAGCTAAACCCACAGAGCTCCACGTTCCACTGACATCAAGAGAAACCTACAAACTGACGCTGACTTCAGCGTCTTCCCATTTTATCCCTTCAGTGGATTTATTTGTGTTTTGTCACAGCAGTTTGGTACGTCAGCCTCCCAGACGTTCCATCAGTGAGCAGACCGTGGCTGTCAGCTGTCGTTTAGTTTGGGTTTAGAAACGTGGAGAAGCTGGATTTTACTGTAGAGACAAATACCTAATGAAAAGAACAACTTGAAGACGTTAAAGTGTACTTGTGTGATAAACTGCATGCAATAACCAGAACAAACATCGGAACAGTCTGATCTGGACTAAACTGGTTTTGTACCCTCAATAATACCAGATACTTTCATAATCACGCTGGCTCCAACTAAAGTTTTTTTGCCCCATGTGTTGTCTGTGACTTTCGAAATACTGTACTGTAGTTATCAAGGTCTAACTTCAGTGTGCTCAACTTTAAAATATCTAAATTTCCATCTTTTCACAGCAAGACCGTAAAAACGAGTTATAGCAGAACTTTTTGTTTGGATCAACAACGTGTCGTCATTCCAAGTTTTGTCATTAAACAGAATTTTGGGCCCTTTTATAAACATGTTGTTCTTGATGGTTCTGTCCACAGGTTGGACCTAAAGGTGTCCACCTCGGTCCTGT
Organism: Garcialebias charrua; assembly: GCA_038048925.1. Classification (NCBI taxonomy): domain Eukaryota; kingdom Metazoa; phylum Chordata; class Actinopteri; order Cyprinodontiformes; family Rivulidae; genus Garcialebias; species Garcialebias charrua. The sequence continues at coordinate 3,181 of JBBPBX010007870.1, read as the reverse complement.
ACTGTCTGCTTTTTCCTTCTCATCATAAACTGTCCTGGAGGGTGTTCTGTCAAATCTTTGTACAACATCAGTGGAATGATCGTTAACTTCATGTACAATAAAGTTGTGCTTTAAATTAGACTTTTAGGATTTATCAGTTGTTGCGAATTCAAAAGGTTGAAGGAAGCTCTGAAACGAATGTGCAAATTTTATGTAGGTTTATTGTACATATAAGAATAAACCTTACAGCAGACAACAGACCTGACTCCAGCACAGTCCAACACACACATCTTCGAAGGCGGACCACGGTTTTATACCTCTAGATGACGTCATCGCCTCGTGGGACCAATCCTGGAATCGAACCGCCTTGGAACCGCCCTAGAACTTTTCTACTCTGTGAGTGATCCGCCTCTCAGCCAATCAACTACCAGCTCTGTATGTCAATCATCCAGTGTTGTGTCTGTTGTATTATGCAGGCGTGTAACTGAAAAACTCTTCCCTATTGGAAATAAAGCCCGAGAGAAAAACGTTCTGCCTAGTGTCACATTTCACATTATAAGGCAGAATTAAGTGTATACAAATAATGGAGCATAGTGGGTGTAATGTAATACTGATAGAAATATATTTCACAGTGTTATGTTGTTTCTTTTTGTTTTTGGTTGTAAAATAAACCTGTCAGAATGTGATTTAAAAAAAAAAAGACCAACTTTAGTGCAACAATGGTAAAACAACAAAGAATGAATTCCTTCATGAGTGGTGTTTTTCTGACAAACACATTCGATGTCACAAATATTCTCTACAATACATGCCAGAGCTGTTCAGATATGCGTTTGCACTGGTTTTAATAAACATGTAGTAGGACAGTTGTAAAATGTAAGTCTTGTTTTAAACATAACTTTTTACAAAAAAGATCAAATAAAATAAATTATTGAATATTGTTTTAAACTATATTTATGAAAAACTGCAGCCATTTTTTTAAAGCTTCGTGTTGAACCTTTTTTTTTTTTTTTTAACAAGAAAAATCAGTCTAAGAGACCATTCTCTTACTGAAGTACTCAACTGATTAGCAAAATTAACCCTTACATGAATGATAACCCAAACACCAAACTGAAGTACCTAAAGGGTTTGTTACCATTGTGGTGGACCACTAGGGGGCTCTACTCACACCCAGTGGACCGAATGTGTTACAGGATGCTTTTATTGTGAAAGGTCCAGAGGACCGGATGTTGTGTTGGTATATAAGGCGGTGTTGGGTGGTTTTCCCGCCAGTTGAGTAGGAGTTGATTAAAAGTGAAGAACTACATCCCGTCTCCTGTGTCGTCTCTTCACCACCTCCTACACTGGTGACCTACGTGAACTGAATATGACGACATCTGAAGGTCCAGCCAGCTCTCCTCAGCTGTCCGCGGTGGAACCCCCACCGGCGGCCCCGCTCGCTTTTGCGGTGGCCGTTAAAATCCCGGACTTCTGGCTGCACGCACCTCGGTCGTGGTTCGCCCACGTCGAATCACAGTTCGCTCTTCGCGGGATCTCTGCAGACGACACCAAATACCACCATGTGGTCGCTTCACTGGACCCATTGTCCACCCAGCGGGTAATGAGCCTGCTCGAAGACCCTCCTGCACAAGGAAAATACGACGCCCTCAAGGAGCTCCTTCTGCAGCGTTACACGCTCTCAGACGCGGAGCGCGCCGAGAAACTGTTTTCCCTCTCCGATTTGGGCGACGGCACAGCTCTTGAGCTCATGGAAGGCATGTTGTCTTTGAGAGGATCAACAGACTGTGAGTTTCTTTTTCTCCACCTCTTCCTCCGCCGGCTTCCGGCTCCAGTGCGCACAGCCCTGGCCAACTCCCCGTTTCTGCAGCAGAAGGATTACCGCTCGCTGGCCCGCGAAGCCGACCGCATCCTGCTGGCTGCGAGGACGTTCGCGGTCCAAGCGGCGGTCCCCGGATCTCCAGCGGCGCCCGAGCTTCAAGCATCGCCCTCAGCGCCGGACGAGCCAGTGGTCGTAGCAGGAGTCGCCCGCAGGCGGTCAGGGGCCGCACTTTGTTTCTTCCACCAGCGTTTTGGCGCCAAAGCACGACGGTGTGTCCCACCGTGCAGTTTCAAGCCGCAGGGAAACGAGTACGCCAGCGCCCGCTAGCAGTCGCGGCCGTTGGCGACAAGGAAAGGCTGCTTTTCATCGAAGACTCGAGGTCGGGGAGGCGGTTCCTGGTGGACTCCGGCTCGCAGAAGAGCCTCGTTCCCCCGACTGGCTCCGACAGGTTAGCAGAAGGCTGCGGGCCGCAGCTAACCGCGGCTAACGGCTATCCCATCAAGACGTTTGGCGAAAGGTTGGTGACTGTTCGTTTCCATGAACGGGACTTCCAGTGGAACTTTGTGGTAGCTGCTAGCTCAGTCCCTATTTTAGGGGCTGATTTTCTTTGTGCTCACGGGCTCCTGGTTGATTTAGCTAACAGACGTTTGATCGACGCTGTGTCTTTTTCGTCACTGCCTTGTGAGACGCGAGGAGCTGGGCCTTTAATGCATGCTAACTTTTTAGCTTCGGGTAATGTGTTTCAGCGTTTATTGTCTGAATTCCCCTCGCTGACTGTTCCTGATTTTGCAAACACAAACACAAAACATGGGGTCGAACATTATATTCCCACAACGGGCCCCCCGGTGTTCGCACGTGCACGCCGCCTCGATGCTACTAAGCTAGCAATAGCACAGGAAGAGTTTGCTAACATGGAGCGTTTAGGCATCGTGCAGCGCTCAAACAGTCCGTGGGCCTCCCCCCTCCACATGGTGCCCAAGGCAGATGGCAAATGGCGTCCATGTGGGGATTTCCGCCGCCTTAATAACATCACAGAGAACGATCGTTATCCCATCCCCCACATCCAGGATTTTTCAGTGCACCTGGCTGGGACCTCCATTTTTTCTAAAGTAGATTTAGTACGGGGGTACCACCAGGTTCCTGTGCATGTGGAGGATGTCCCTAAGACCGCTGTTATCACGCCTTTCGGCCTGTTTGAGTTTTTGCGCATGCCTTTTGGTCTTAAAGGTGCAGCACAAACATTTCAGCGGTTGATGGATTCAGTCCTAAGGGGTCTGTCCTTCGTATTTGTGTACCTGGATGACGTCCTGGTGGCTAGCAGCTCGGCTGAGCAGCACTTGTCCCACCTCCGTGAGGTTTTTCAGCGCCTGGCAGCACATGGCCTGG